>JXTC01000253.1:5817-23399 GCA_002914845.1 Trema orientale
GTTCTGAAACTATTGCAAACTTGTTGAAGCAATAAACAGAGTACTTCGTTGATTGATTAATCAAAAAATATTACAATATTTAAAGTTAAAAAAATAACAACCCACTAACAACATGATCCTAAACTTGCTCCACGATTACAAAGCATGAATAGCAAAATAACTAATTCCTAAAAAACAGGAACAAACTTTGACACAATCAACTTAAAAAAAAAAATACGTGGACATGTTTCAGTCCTGAAGCATTTTCTTAACAGTACCGAAGATGCTAGCTTTCCAGATGTCCTTAAAAGCAGGGATACCTCGGGTATAGAGATTGAAGGCTGTTGGGATGATGTCATGGAAAGCTCTCCAAACAAAAATTTTGACTTTATTGGGGATTTTTAAGTTCCCAACAATTTCCACAATTTGGAATAGTCTGAACTGGTAGCATTTTTTCTCTGTTTCATGATTACTTTGTATCCCGACTTGACCAAGTAGGTGCCATTGTCAGTAAAATGCCAAACCATTGCATCCTCTATATTACAAAAGCCAAAGGAATATTCAGAATCACTGAGGAATCCATCGGCCAAAAAACTTCATGGATTTTTTGAGTGTCCTAACCTCCAGAAGGTAAGCGAAGGTCCGAAACGAGAAGATTTTTTTGATTATATAACGGTTAAGTGACTGGTCTGAATAGAGATGGCCTGGGGATCCATGGGTCTGAAAAAACTCTTATCGAAGAGCCGTTGCCTACCCTCCAATGGAGGCCAAGTTTTAGCACTTCGCTCCCCCACAAAACACTCTACCAAAAAACACTCTGACATAAGAATGTTTGAAGTATTTATCCTTTAATATATTATGATTCAACAAGCTTGTAGTTTCATATAATAATCTTCGATCTGGCATGTTGATGACAATCCAGAGTCCTAGTATTCTATATCATTTAATGATCGTGTAGTTGGTTGGGCAGTACTATACTATGCTATGTAATATGATCCCTTTGACTCTATGTTTTTCTTTCTATTATAACATTTAGACAAAGTTACATAATTCTCATGTCCTGTTTAAAATAATACCTACTAACAACAATTCAATTATGCCATAGCTAGATCTAGTAACTGCAAAAGAGTAATAATAATAATCAAAAGCAACCAAAGAAGTGGTGCAATGAATATATATACATATATATATATTAACACTACAACAATAAGTGCTTTGAAAGGCCTTTCACGGCGCTCCAAAAAGCGCCATGGCTTCGGGTGCCGTAATAGGCCCCGGCTACCAAGACACTTATAAGATATCGTGGAAGACCTTCCACGGTGCCTTCGTATATCCAGGATACCAAGGCGCCTCACAAGCGCTGTGAAAGGCACTGTGGAGAACCTTCCACGGTGCTTGTTAGGCGCCCTGGTATCTAGCCACGGTGCTTTTCACGGCACCTTATAAGTGCCTTGGTATCTGAGATACCAAGGCACTCAAAAAGCGCCTTGGTCTGAACTTTACGAAGGCGCCTTGGACATTACTTTTTAAGACACTCCATAAGCGTTGTGGTACTTATTTCTAGAGGTATTTTTAATATATTTGTCTATATTACCCCCTGAAATTTTATAAATGTTTCCAAATCCATTACATATACCAAATATTTCAAATAAAATAGAGCATAAATATAAATTTACATACTAATATTAAATTAATATAATAACTTGATCATGATCATATCTATATAGTCTATAAACTAAGTATATATACACATTAGTTTTCTAAGCCAAACTAACATGATCATCAAAGACTACATAGTTTAAATGAACAAAGATTAAGAACCTCAAATGAGAAATTGTATTAGTTCTTCGACCCACTCTTCAAGAAGTCTGTTGATATCATTCTTTGTGTAGAAATTTGGTCCATTAAACTACAAATTCAAATACCTTATTTGTTAGAAAGTAATCAATCAAACTCTAAATTAGAAGAGAACTAATAAAACATACGGTTACATACCATTATGGTAAATGATTTAACATTGGCTTGTTCAATAACTTCTCTCATAAATTTATATATGTAGAACCCGCACTCAACACTTGTCGGTTGTCTTGGGCACTATATATAAGCATAAAGTAAATATAAGTAAATCTAATTAATCTTCCATCCAACAAGTATTATTAATTCAAGTTTAGTACCTTTATTAACTTATAAACCGGACCATTTGGTCTTTCTTTCTTCCATTTTTCTACATTATATATGTTGAATGTACTTTGAATTGAAAATATGTAAACACAAGAATAAAAGATTAGCAATAGCAACTATAACTAAAAATACCATAAGAAACTGAACTATAACAAAATAACTATTAGAGAACTTACTCGATCATTATTAAACCAATTTCCTCACGGAGAGCTAAGCCGATAGGATCTAGAAATTATGTATAATTTTTGAGAGGATAAATGATAAGCAATATCCAATGTTCTCTACTCATAAAATTGATGATAAAGATTATTAATAATATAACAATTAACTTCATATCCAAAGTAGCTGATATGACAATTTGTTAAGTTTAAAATCTTACCCATGATTCCAAGGTGTAAATAGAAATTGATGTTCATTCTCTATAGATAACATCCAGGTTACTGAACTTCTAGCACAATCCTCACGTGGACCACCTTCTGTAGCAACTGTACTAGGATCTATGAACATATATCTATCTTAATAGCCATATTAGGTCACTAAACAATGTAAACACCTACAAGTACAAAATGTAATGTGAATCGAGTGTTGTATTATATAACTACCAACTATAACATATATATATATAAAGTACTATATATATGAAAAAAAAATAAACTTCTTACTTTACGTATAACGTAATAAGCACGGCCCCAATCTTTTGTAACGTGCAAAACTCAATTATGTCTTTTTTGAATACGGGCAAATGAAAAGCTTCTTCAAACACTTCTTCATCAAAAGGAACATGAACAACAACACCTTCATCTGCTCCTTGAATGGTATTCAATAGTAATCTTGTAGAAGCTGGTGTACCATCAATTCTAAACTGTGTTTATATAACAGATTCCGCTTTCTTTCTTTGTGGATGTACTCTTTCTTGTGTTTGAGGTGGCTGTGGTTATGAAGACTTATTCTTTTCCGTTTGATGCCTATTTATACCATTAAACTCCTTAAATCCAAATAAATGATGAAATGTTAACAAACAAGTTAATAATTGACATTAGAATTCAATAAAGGATGAATTTATTTGGAAAATGGGTCTGCATACCAAATTATCTTCAAAGATGACAAGCATCTTAGGCTATGCAAGATGTGCTCCAAGTGCGTCACCTATCAACTTTGCATTATCATCTAGATTTGGAATAGAAATTAGGGTTGTAGCATCAAGAGCAACCTCTATTGATACACGAAAATTATGCTCCCTCAATTCTCTGTCGTGAATAATAGTTGATGAGGTTGACTCTTGTACATGTCCTAAAGCAACTATGTTATCACGAGACCCCACTGCAAGCTTGCATGGTCGGTTCTACAATATTGAAAATCAAACACAATTTATAAATACATGTAATTAATAAACAAAAAAGAAAGAAACTCATGTAAACATACTTTTTTGAGTCGTGAAAATGTTCCTACAGCCACCATTGGATCTACATATATTTCTTGTAGTTGCACTTCTTCCTTTTGAACTTCTGATCGTGAAGGAATTGTATTAGAACTACCAATATTACTTTGTTGTCCTGCTTGAATCTTAGCAATTTCTGCTTTGAACCGTTCTTCTTGTTCTTTAAATATTTGATCATCTTACTATTGTTTCAAATCAAATGATTGTTGCTTCTTTGTTGGAGCAGGTTGATGAAAATATTATCTATGGCTAACGTGAAATCCCATTCCCCGTACACGTCCAGAATATTCAGGAGTGCCTAAAGTCATTGTTAAGATATCATTAGAACCGTTTATCTCGAGATTTCTCTCCTGAAACTGTTGAGTATAATCTTCCTACAAAACATGTACAGAATTTGAACATTATACAATGCTATACTTTTAACAAAATTACAAAATAATATAATTAATATGTTGTAATAAGCAACTTACAATTCTATCAACTATCACTTTAATTTCCTCAGTATGGCCTTCTTTTTTAGGAACACGTCCTCTATCCATAGCTCGGATCTATCAATACTACATCGGCCCTCCTCTTTTTCAATCTTAGATTCTAATCCAGCATAACCCAAGCGAGACATACGATGTGGATATTTGTTTTGTGTTGTTCTTCCTTGTTGTACTTTCCTAGCTTCCTCCCATTCTGCACTTAGTCTTTTCTTAACAAAATCATCCCAAACTTTAGATTCAATCATGGTGCATATCATGCTGGAGGGTGCTCTAATAACTCTGGACAAGTATGTCAATACTCATAAATCAGCTCAGTTGTAATCCTAGACTTAAAAACCCTCCATATTTTCCCACAACTTTTTATTTCTTTTTTTGCTTTGTAGTCTAATACAAATATTTCCTACAATGTAAAAGAAATAATGTTAATACCAAATATATAATCTAATAAATATGAAATAGAAAAATTCAAGTTCATACCAATATTATATGCCAAAGCTCATCTTTTAGGTCCTTTGGTACAAACGTCTAGTTATCAATGTTGATTGAGATCTTGCGACGAACCATAAGGCCACAAAAGCTCGCCAAATGTTTACCTCCATCCCCAGTTGGTTGTTCCCATTCATTGTATGCGATAATTTCTTTTTTGTTATCACTTCTTTTTTTAATCAACTCCTTCATTTGAGTTGTTCCTCTTGGTTTCTTTTTATGTTTTCTTTCCCCTTGACTTTGTGATGGTGTAAATTGATAAATATCATGTTCACCTTCATTTTTCATGTTAATAATTATCTGTTAAATAATAAGACCACAAATGTAGATCAAAAATTAAGATAGAAAATAATAAGTATGTAAACATAGGAGATAATATATTTAAAAAAACAAAACATCAATCTATAAAGATATAAAAACGAAACAAAAAGATATAACTTATTTAATTTATACCTCTTTAGTTTCTTTCTTTGATTATCAATCTAAATACCTTCATCATCATCTCGTAAACATGTAACATCACCTTCATTAACGTCTTCTATCAAAGCCTCTACCGAAATTCTTTTTGAGAATGTTTCATGAGCAATAAGTATTTCGTTCTCATCTTCAACTATACAATCACAGATTATGCTTATTTTTTAATGAAATTGATTCTAAGGTGGTCGATGTATCCAAGGTGATCGATGTACTCAAGTTAGACGAACTAAAACGTGAAGTTATTGTAATATTGTGCATGTTCGAGTAGTTTTTTCCTCCTAGTTTTTTTGATATAATGATACATCTTACTGCATATTTGATTAGAGAAGTGAAGTTATGCGGTCCTATTTATTTGAGATGAATGTATCCATTTGAGAGATACATGAAAATTCTAAAAGGATATGTTAGAAATCGAAGCCAGCTAGAAGGATGCATTGTAGAGTGTTATATCGCAGAAGAAGCTGTTGAATTTTATTCTAAGTATTTCACAAATGTAGAAGCTATAGGAGTGCCCGCATCTTCAAATGTTAATAAAAGTGTAAGTGGTGGTGTCGTGTGTACAGTTAAACGAGAACAACTAGACCAAGCATATCGTACTGTGTTACAAAATATAGTTGAAGTTCAATCTTTCATCGAGTAAGTTTTATTGTGAATTAGATTTTCATTGATTGAATGATATGGAGAATGGATGCATTTGATCAAAGAATAATTCTAATATACCTTGTACAAAGCAGCAGCGCTGTAGATTCTCTGCATGTTATGCGGACATATACTTTAATTTGGGATAGGGTGCACGCAAAGTACTTAGTCTGATTATTATTATTATTTTTATTATTCTTTGTCTTCTTCATTTAAGTCAAGACTATGTTCAAATATTACTCCAGTATTTAAAGTGGTGCCTTACCATCACTCAGGTAGTTATTAAGTAATCCTTGCTACGCATATGTGGCCTTTTATATATTGGCCTTTGGGCTTTTGAAACTGTAGCCAGCCATTAACAAAACCATGTGACTTACCTATATCAGTTGTGGTAATTTGTTCTTCAAAATTTTAATTGTGGCACAAATAGCTCTTAAATTTTTTGATTTGTAGTAATTTTGTCCTTGAATTGTCTAAATTGTAACCTGTTGTTAAATTTCTAACCAAAAACACAGGTGAGAAGCACGTTGTAATATCTGAAAGTGTATTTAAAGAAAAATAAATTGAATAAAAAGATTTAGAGAGAATAAAAAAATGTATTTTTTGTATTTTTTAGGGTTTTTAAAAATTTACAGAAAATGTTTTAGTGATTGTGCATTTTTATTCTTGAAATTCCGAAATTACCTTTCAGATACACTTTCAGATGCCACCATGTGCTTCTCACATATATTTTTGGTCAAATATTTAATAGTATGTTGTAATTTAAATAGTCCATGAACCAAATTGCTACAAATTAGAAAGTTCAGGGACCATTTGTGTCATTAACTCTAAAGTTTTTATTAAATTGCACATGTTTACGTAAATGAAATTAGTATTTTACTAACAATAATTAGTTTGGAAGGAAATTATAAAAAGAGACTTTAAGAGAAATTTTTAAATTTTCAAGAAACTTTAAGAGAAATTTTAAAATTTTTTTTGAACAAAATTTTTTTAGATTATTTTATTTATTATAATTAATTTTTAGTTATTTTCCTTCCAATTCCAACTAGAGCTATAAAATATTGATTTTGACTTCAACAACCTTGCATCTGACTTAGAAATGGTCAATTCTGTCCAATATTTTAATAATCACTAATGAAGAGGACTTAATTACTAAGATTTTTAAAACTTTAGGACTTAATTATAAAAGAAATAAATTCAACCACTTTGCACATCACGAATAATATAAGGGCCAAATATTACCAAAAACTCTTTTTTTTTTAAAAAAAAAAAAAATCAGTTATTGAGTGTGAAACATCAAAATAAATATGTATTTTTAATTTTTTATATGTGAGGGAGTATACTCCCTTAATGTGTATCTCTTGACCAAATTTAATTGTTTTTTTGAAATATGAAATAATTAGTTATTGTGATAGTTTTTATTCATTTATTTAGAATTTATTCATGGCTATTTGTACGTCTAAATAATTATTATTTATTTATTTTGTTTAAACTTGAGGTGATCATATTGCAATTTTACTATTATGAAACTTAGGAGGTCGTTCAAAGTAGGTTAGAAAAAGGGATATTATCAATTTTGACTGTCTTTTAATATATATATAGAAAAAAAAATGATAATCTATAAATCATTTACAAAATTAGAACTTTTATTGTCGTGTCATTTAATGAAAATTTCAGAGTTCCAGAATTACCCTTGACTCCCTTCTAGTCGAAAAAATCAAAAGTGAAAGAGGTGGTCAACATGTTCGACTGGAGTTGGACAAATGGTTATTCGACTTAGTTGAACGCCGGTAAAAAATTTTCGACCAGTGGCTTCGACCCTAGTTGAATTATTCGACTTCAGTCGAACTTCAGTCGAACAGTGGTTCGACTTCCGTCAAAAATCGATCGAAACAACCGGAAGAGTCGACAGAACAAGTTTGATCGCAGACGAAATTTTTTGACCCTAGTCGAGCGGAGGCGTTGCCGGAGTCGGGATCAAGACTGGCGGTAGTGGCAGAAGTGGTTTGGAGCTTATCAAAGAAGAATATATTTTAGGACTTATTAGGGAATAGAGTATCTAAATAATTTTACATGTGTGACATGGTATAGTGAAATTCCCCATAGGAAAGAAAAAAGAGAGAGAGAGAGAATTAATTATCATATTGGGGTCAAATTTTACAATATTCCAGATTATAAGTTTTGGACTTATAATTAAGCGCAAGCAACCAAACCATTTGTATTTCGTTTCATTTTCTTCTAAATTTTCATTCTGAGCAAATAGACTTTGGTTTACTTGATCAATTTTTCCTCCAAGTTGACAAAGCCAAACCATGAAAAATCCTACGTACATAATAATGTCTAGTGTTTTGAAAGATTTTCCTATAAAAGAAAAAGAAAGTCTGTGATAATAAGAAACTAAAATCTCGAGAAAAAAAATATCTAAACTATATATAACAAAAGCCTTGAAATTATGAAGGACCGAAATACTGAAATACATGTATGACGTCTTCATTTTTCACGACTGTTATTTGCAGTATTTTTTTTCCCTGAGTTTTTACTATGTTATTCACTTTACTGTTGAAGCATTTGTATCTATTATTGCATCGTTTAATAATTGACCTACCTGTGGTCCAATACTGACCTCTCAATTATACAAGAAAAGTTGCATTAATATTGTAGGTACCAAATACTCCTTTTTAAAAAAAAATAATAATAATAATTTGTTTAAAAAAATCTCGCCAAAAAAAAAGAAGAGAAAATCCCGAATTATATGTCCCGTTACTGTTGTGATGCACTAATGCTCTCTGCTGGGGAGCAGAGAAATGAAGATTATATTTCTAACAATATTAAGTGACCTATTAAGCATAGAAGATTATCTCTTCAATCAAAATCCTGTTTTAATCTTATAGACAAATGAGTGCGTTTAAAACCAAAGTACCTGCTGTCTTTATAGCGAATGGGTCTTCTCTCTTTTGCTCAATTTCTCATAGGTTTTACTTTTTCAGGCTTTAAGGGACACTATTATCACGTCAGACTCAAATGTGTTTGTACTTTTTGGTTGATGGTTATGATGGGTTTTTGTCCTTTATGAGTTTTGACTTGTTAAAGTGTTAACCGTTGAATTAGGGAATCTTTCTTGGTAGGTTAAGGTTAGAGATAATAGTAAACACTTGGGTTCCGGATTCACCTCAGTCAGGATTGGCTTTGGCTGGAGATTTGTAGATTTGGGTGTTTTTTTCGGAAGTGGGGTATAGAATTAATGGAGTGAATCTAGACTTATATTTATAAGTCTCTCTAGGGGATTTATTCACTGATTTCTGCTATATCCACTTGTAGTTTGGGACAGTTTTTTATAGCAGGAAAATTCTGTGGCTTGGTGCAATTTGGGCTTGTTTTTGGCACACAGATCAAAAGAGGAGCTATATTTATAATTATGGTGTTTCTGTCTAAAGTTTTCAACAGCTTGATTGGACAACCTTCCAGTTTGGTTCTTAAAGGTTTTTCTCACGTATTAACGTAGTATTTTGAGGGTAAAGAAAATCTACTGAGTTACTATTTCTGCTTATGAGACTGTTATAGTTGAAAGTTACTGAGACATTTTCCAAACGTGCGTATTATACCAAGCCTACATATCCGCACGTGCGCTAACCTATAGAAGAGTGAAAACTGAGGCTAGAAGAGATTTACGTACGGATTGAAGAAGAAGAAAGAAGAGGCTTTGATGGCAGTCCGGGATTGTAGGAAAGAAGTTGTGCTACTCTCGGCTATGGCCGCAGTAGAGTTGGCCACTGTGGGAGTAAATACTTTTTATAAGGCAGCCACTTTCAAAGGGTTGAGCTACTTTGTCTTCGTAGGCTATTCTTATGTTTTAGGCACTCTTGTTCTGCTCCCTCTTCTCATATTTCGCAAGTACCGATAAGTCTCTTCTTCTGCTGTTTATCATGGCTTAAGTTACAAATCTTTTTCATCTGAATCTATATATTCTCTTACTAACTTTTACAGTGTTTGACATGTCCCAGCAAGGAACTTCCTTCTCTACCGCTGTCTGCGCTTTACAGAATTGTCCTTCTTGGATCGGTTGGGTATGAAAACATGTGTTACTGTAATCCATGAATTATGATCACAGAGTTTTAGTTTTCTTAGGTACACAACTTTTATGTTTCAACAATGCAGGTTGTCCGCCAATATATGTGTAAATATAGGTATAAAATACACTTCACCGACACTTGCCTCTGCTGTCAGTAACCTTAAACCGGCATTTACTTTCATATTGGCCACAATTTTCAGGTTTTCTTCTCAATCTACTAACTAATTATGTGTTTTTGGAAACGTAAGGCTGTGTTATATAGCTTTGTTGTAAGGGCTTTCAGTAGATCACTATGTTAATATGTTCGGTTTTATGTCTCAATAAGGATGGAAAATCTGGACCTTAGGAGCTCTGTCACTCAAATTAAAATCATGGGCACCCTGCTTTCAGTTTCGGGTGCATTGGTAGCGGTTCTCTACAAGGGCCCTACAATTCTATCCTCTGCATCTTCATCTTCATCTCCTCCAACACAGTACCTTTCATTTGAGTATCCTCTGCCTCTCGAAACATCGCAAACAAATTGGGTCATCGGGGGCCTTTTACTAGTTTCCTATAGTCTTCTGTTCTCAATCTGGTACATTCTTCAGGTAACTTGCAAAGGGTTGAAAGGTAAGGTTCATGCTTTTCATGAGAAAAAATAATGAAAAATGCTACCGTGTCCATATGGCAGTTCATACAATTGGTATCACATTTTGCCATGTGGGAGTTCCATTCGATCTGTTCTACTGCCACACATGTGATGATAAGTAGTGATAGAAATGTATAGGCTCTAGCTAGCAATGACCTTTCAGGAAAGCTATTCCATTTACAGTTCAATTCTCTCTGGCACTTGACAGACCCAGGTGATGAAGATACACCCTGATGAGAAAATTGTGGTACCCGTATACTTTCTTTGCACCACAACTATGGCAGTACCAACATGCATTATTGCAGAACCAAAATTGAGCTCTTGGAAACTGAGGCCTGATATAACATTGGCAGCTGTTGTATTATCGGTAAGAAGCTATGATAAATGACATGTCTAACACAGCAGGCTACTGGATAAAGGAATTTTTCTTTGTATTTTCAGGGTTTCTTTGGTACATCCTTCAGCTCGTTCGTCCACACATGGGGACTGCATCTGAAAGGGCCTCTCTACATCTCAATCTTCAGGCCATTGTCCATAGCCATTGCAGCTGCTGTTAGTGTCATATTCCTTGGTGATGCTCTCTCTCTTGGGAGGTATATAATTGTACACGGTCGTATTATCCAAGTTAAATATTCAGATTAGTTCCAAAGTCATCAAGAAGAACTACTGTCAATTTTTGCTGGTTTATTTTAGACGACTCAACTTACTTTTTTTTTCCCCGTTCTAGTGTCCTTGGAGCAACTATATTACTACTTGGGTTTTATGCAGTAATATGGGGAAAAGCACAAGAGAATGATACCAATGGGTCTGATGGCTTGGGAGCCTTATCTGATGGGAAGACCCCTTTGTTGGAAAGTTTTAGCAGTTGAAGATGTGCAAAAAAATCTGATTAAGGATGTTGCGTAAGCAATTGAATACTCTTTGATTTTCCTCTTCTCCTTTGTATTAAATATTATGTAAGATGTTTGCGTCCACAATATACAATTGCTAGCTGATTAAATATGTTTAAGTACCCTGTCTGCTTGTGACTTTAAACCATGAAAATACAATTGAAATGATGCATGAAAACGAAAGGTGCTGACTGCTGAGGCTCAAGTAATAATTTTCAGGCTTTAGTATTCTTTATGATTTCAACTACGACGTACTGGTTTGGACAATATGCTATGAAAGCAAATCTTGCCACCATATATTTGTTTATGCTGAAAAAGGCCATATTTGCACTTTTAAACAATCAAAATGACTATAACCTGCCAACAACTCAATTACATAATAAACAATTAAATAATATATATATATGGGCACCACATATATAAATATATATATACACATTAATGAGGTATAGGTATTGTTATTTTGTATAGTAAAAAAGTAGAGAGAGAAAGAGTATTAATTATATACGTCTTTTTAAGCACATCATTATATCTGTTAGATAATAATTTAATAGCTAAAAGAAAATAACTTGGAAAAAAAATACCGAATTGGTGACTATATATATATATGACCCGCAGAGAGAGAAAAGATTTATTCATTGAGCGAGTGACGTGAGAGACAGAGAGGAGGAAGAGAAAAATTTGCCGGCTGGGATTGTAAGAGAGAAATTATACCATTCATAGCCATGGCAGCAATGGAGTGCATTAACGTGAGCTTAAATACCTTATACAAAGCAGAAGCTGTTAAAGGGTTGAGCTAGTTTGTTTTCGTTACATATTCTTATGTTTTAGGCACTATTGTTCTGCTACCACCTATCTTTATCTTTCCTAGGTGATCATATCTTTCTCTTCCTTTTTTTCCCCTTCCTAACATACAATACAAGTTCTTTTTCTATGTTTTTATCAAACCAGTAAAACTTATAACTCATGCATTTATATGCACACTTATCAAATTGTTTATCATATGCAGGACAGGACTTCCCCTATTCACACCATCAATTTTCTGCAGAATTGCCCTGCTTTCAGTAAATGGGTATGAAAACACACTAGAGAAATCTAATGATGTTTTTGGTGTATGTTTGCGTGATTTGCACCGAGGAAATTAAACGTTTCTCTATGAACACTCTGTCTTAAAAGGTCTGTGTACTAATTTTTAAACTGCCAATTTGCTAGCTTAGTTTTCACAGTTTATTTACCACCTACTGGAAAACAATTAGAAAGCTCAAAACAAAATCTAAAGCTAAACAAATCTCGAAAACCGTAAAAACTAAAGCAAAAGAAACAATAAAAAATAATAGGCTATAGCTAGCAATGACCTTTCAGGAAAGCTATTCCATTTACATTAAAATTCTCTCTGGCGGTTGACAAAACCCAGGTGATGAGAAAATATGCCCGGATGAGAAAATCGTGGTACTCCTATATTTCCTTTGCACTGCAAGTGTCTCAGTACCAAAATGCTTTATTGCAGAACCAAAATTGAGCGCTTAATTGGAAGCTGAGGTCTGATATAACATTGGCAGCTGTTGTTTAATCAGTAAGAAACTAGGATAACTGACATGTCTAACAACGCAGGCTGTTGGATAAATGTATACATATATATATATGATCCAGTAGGTAATTTTTTTTTTACCATAAGTATCAATTTGGCCAATGAAAATTTATCATGTACATTTTTTATATTAAAAAATAAAAAAAAATAGCATTAATGATACACGTCTTTTCATGCAAATCATTATAGCCGTTAGATCATTGTGATGATCCAATGATTAGAAAAAAAATACCTACACATGAGTAATACCTACTGGGTTAGCAACTTATATATATATGTGTTAATTATTTTAAGGATTTTTCTTTATATTTGCAGGGATTCTTTGGCACATCCTTCAGCTTGGGCCTGGGGACTGCACCTCAAAGGGCCTCTCTACATCTCAATCTTCAGGCCATTGTCCATTGTCCATTGCAGCAGCTGTTGGTGTCATATTCCTTGGTGATGCTCTCTCTCTTGGGAGGTAGGTAACTACACACAGGGGCGGGGCCAAGAATTTAGTCTTGAAAGGGGTTAAATCAAATATGCTTTAATTGTAGGAAGTCTTTACTCAAAACTTGAGGGCATAAGTTTTACAAGTTTAGGGTGGAGAAAGGCTAATTTAAATAAGCGAAAGACCTATTAAAAAAAATTACATGCTACCCCATGCGGCTTCGCCCCTAACTGCACATACTACTTTTTTTTTTTTTTTTGGAGAGAAAACACAATACTATTATCCAAGTTAAATGTTCGGATTAGTCCCAAAATCATCTAGAAAAACTACTGTCTTTTTGCTAGTTTTTTTTTTTTTTTTTAAGCGTCTTTTTGCTAGTTTAGTTTAGACAACTCATTCTTTATTTCTTTCCTTTCTTTCTATTATCCTTGGCGCAACCTATTTTACTAGGGTTTTGTGCCGTAATATGGAGAAAAGCCCAAGAAGACCATACCAAAAGGCCGGTCTTACAACTTGGGAGCCTTACATGGTGGGAACACCCCTTTGTTACAGGCTTGAGTTGAAGATGCTAGCAATAGCTGACAACGATGGTGACATAAAGCAACTAAATATTAGTTGACTTTTCTTCCTCATATATATATATATATGTGTGTGTGGATCCAGATTACATGTGCTAGCTGATTAAATATGTTTAAAGTACCTTGTTTGCTAGTCACTCAATACCATGAACATGTAATTGAAAATGACGAAAACGAAAGGGACTGAAGCTCGCGTATTATTTATGATTTCAACTAGCCCGTACTGGGTTGGACATTAATGCTATGAAAGCGAACCCTTGCCACCATACTATTGTTTATACTGAAACAGTCCAAAGTTGCAGTTAAACAAATCAACATGATTATAGGTTATAACCCACCAACAACTCCACAATGCAATAAACAATTAAAACAAATACATAAGATGATGCAGAGAGAGAAAAGATGTATTTATTGAGCGAGGGGAAAGAGAGACAGAGAGGAGGGAGAGAAAAAATGGCCGGCTGGGATTGTAAGAAAGAAGTTATACCATTCATGGCCATGGCAGCAATGGAGTGCATTAACGTGAGCTTAAATACACTGTACAAAGCAGCAGCTGTTAAAGGATTGAGCTACTTTGTTTTCGTTACATATTCTTATGGTTTAGGCACTATTGTTCTGCTACCTCTTACCTTCATCTTTCCCAGGTGATCATCTCTTATTTATTTTCCTTTCTAATCTCCTAGTCACATAGCTACTTAACACACAGAACAAGTACTTTTTCAATAGTTCCATCAAATCAGAAAAGTTCATGCATTTCATAATTAAATACTTCTCTACATGTATCATCATATGCAGGACAGGACTTCCTCCGTTCAAACCGTCAATTTTCTACAGAATTGTCCTGCTTTCACTAGTCGGGTATGGAAATACGCTAAGAAATCGGACGATGTTTTTGTTTGTTTTTGTGATTTTCACAGAAGAAATAAAGACTTTCCCTTTGAACAAAACATTTATTGTTTGGCAAAGCAGGTTTGCTGGTAATATGTGTATATTCAAAGGTATAGAATACAGCTCTCCAACTCTTGCTTCAGCCATCAGCAACCTTTCGCCGGCATTCACTTTTGTACTGGCTGTCATTTTCAGGTTTTTCTCCAATCCTTGATGTTTCTCCTTCTTCTTCTTCCTCGTTCTGTGACTTTGTTATGTCCCTTCGACGTTAACTGGTTTGTGCAGTTGTTCATAAAGATGTCATGTACAGTCCTAGTTTTGAAAAAACTGAAAATTCCATGTATTAAGCCTTGTTCTTTGGATTTTTCTCAACCTGGTCTGCTTTGTGCTCTACGAGCATATAGTGTTAGGACTTTTTCGGGTTTTTAGCACTGTAAACTGTCCTTTTTCTTCTCTTTCTCTTCAATCTCTAATGTCAATACTTTCTTAATGGCTCATAAAGGATGGAAACTCTGGACTTCAGAAGCTCAAGCACTCTAGCCAAAACCTTAGGCACTGTACTTTCAATATCAGGTGCTTTAATAGCAATTCTCTACAAGGGCCCTATAATACTGTCGTCTCCATCTCCACAGTCAACATTTTCAGTTGAGTACCCTCTGGAAACATCACAAACAAATTGGGTTCTTGGTGGCCTTTTACTTGTCGCCTTCTGCATATTAGTCTCAATTTGGTACATTCTTCAGGTAATTCACTTCAAGATTCCTCCAAATCCATCTACGAAGAAACTTTCTTTGTTCTTATCAACTATATATCGGCCAGAATGGGCTGTAATTGAAAAGAGACTAAAGAGAGTGTTACATTTTTCATGTATTAATGTATATTTTTACTTACACAATTAGATTACAAATTTTTAGCAAATTATTTGGATTTTTTTTCACAAGAGAGGGAATCATTTTCCTATTTTATCTCCTCTCTCTCTTCAAAACCATTCCGGTTGTAATTGTTTATATTAATGCGGATTAGTAAACGCGTTATTTATTGTTTGAACATACTTTTCACTGGGAAGATTAAGCTCCAATTCTTTAGCCTTTTTCCAGACACAGCTCATCAAATCATATCCAGCTGAGCTAACTGTGGTGGTCCTATACTCCCTATGCACAGCAATTATTGCAGCAGTCACATGCTTCATAGCAGGAACAGACATAACTGCATGGACATTGAGGACTGACATGGCACTGGTCACCATTGTACTCTTCGTACGTATTACAAATTTATAAACTTAACTCGTACCGTTTAAGCTTTTCAAGAAGATAAACTCAGTTTTATAACCATTGTCTACATTAAGAAACCGACGGATTAGCATAACATCACAAGGGGGGCTCTATCTTTTTCATCTAAATAAATGATGTAATTTTTGTTTCAATTTCAGGGATTCTTTGGTCCAAGCTTCAGTGCAGCCGTTCACACATGGGGGCTGCACTTGAAGGGGCCTGTCTATGTCACAATCTTCAGGCCAATTTCAATTGTTATTGCAGCTGTTATGGGCGTCATATTACTTGGTGATGCTCTCCATATTGGGAGGTACATATTTATACGACTTACATTCATGCTCCTTTAATTATTTCTCTTTCTCCTGGAGCTGAATTAGAACTGATTCCTAGACCAGGGAGTCAGTGCTATAGTGTGCGTGAATTTGCTTCTTTTTTTGACAAATTGATTCTTCTTCCCAAATTTGTAGTGTGCTTGGAGCAACAATACTATTAATTGGGTTCTACGCTGTGATATGGGGAAAAGCAAAAGAAGAAATGAGTAAGGATTGTGCCTCTGAAGACTTGGAAACTTCAACTGACAGAAAGACCCCTTTGTTGAGAAGTTAAGAGTTTTGAACATGTATAAACATACATAATAAATCACTCTGTAATAGCTATATTCATTGGAAACTGTGTTATGGGAATACGAGAAGTACTCTCTTTTCTATTCTCATGACTCATTGTCTCATTGTACATGTATTAAGCAGTGAGAATGTTCGAGTATTCCAATACGATTGTTCCTCAGGACAACCATGAGGCAGAGGTTCATATCTTAATCTTTGTCTTAGGCAGAACATTGACAATCTAATTATACGATATGAGTACATGGTGTACTAATATGTGTGTTATATGCCTGTTATATCATACATTGTGTTAGTTTATCTACAAGGTAGTGGCATTATGTACGTATGCATTAGTCCCGAAAGAATTGCTGATATTACTTTTACCATCAGGTTGTGATTTTTTGCAAGTATAGTTATTGACACAAGGAATAGCATACACGTAAAATGATAGCTGACTGAAGCTCAAAAAAGTATGGAAATCCAGGCTAGCTATAACAAACAATAAATAGAACATATCAGCCTTCGTGAAATAGCAAATAAATAATATACATAATAGTAGTTAGTTAGCTATCTACTCTAGTTGACTATTATTTTTAAATCCAAACTATCTAAGAAAAGTAAACAAAAAAACAAAGTAATGAAAAGAAAAAAAAAAAGGAAAAAAATGTGTGCCTTTCAAAAACAAATAGATGAATAAACAAACGAACAAATCAACAAACAGAATCTCAATGACAGAGCCAATAAGGGTTCAGTGGGAACTAAGGCATTATGCATCCCATGAAATATTTGCTATTTTATTTTAACCCAATTTCCTTAAAAAAAAATAAGGAAAGCCCCCCAATTGCCCAAATTTAATTTTATAATTTTAAAAGTTTAATTACAGCTATTTTGAAAATTTTAATTTTGCTCTCACTTTTTTTTAATATATAATGTCCTTTTGACTTTATTTT
>JXTC01000253.1:23745-36487 GCA_002914845.1 Trema orientale
ATCACAACTAGAACTTTGAGTGTCAAATTTCCTCAAATTGGATAGTTGAGAGACAATTTGTGCCATTGATCCTAGATGAATTAAAGGTGTCAAATAGGCCAGAACGGACCGCCCCGTCCTATTTTATCACGAGCCTAAGCAGGCCATGGGCCATCTTGTCCTGGTCCGTAAAATTCGTGGGTCAGGCCAAAGAAGCTGATATGCAGGCCCAACCTAGCTTACAAGCCTGTCTTTATTTGGGCCAGGCTGGGCCAAGCTAGGCCAGCAATAAGCTGGCATATTTTGGCCCGAAATGGGCTAGTATATTTGTCTCTCTATGGGCCAAATTTGATGGCTCGGTCCTTTATGATATGTGTGGAAAAAAATACAAAAGTTTCTCACTAAGAGGAAATTTATATTTGAAAAAGAGCCTAACAACTTTATTTCTGGCTACAACGGATCTCTGTTAGTATACAACGGTTCTAGCTCAGTCTCTTTTTAATCTAATTTTAACATTTTTAATTATTATGAAATATAAATATAATAGAGCTGTTGGAAAAAATTGGCCTCTATGTGGATCAACCTTTTTTTTTCAACATATCTTTTTTACCTAACTACAACTTTACGTCCCTTCAAAAAATAAATAAATAAATAAATAATTCAAAGAAAAAAGACAAATTATAATAAAGACAAAATTACCAAAAGATGATAACTTATTAATATTATTTTAAATAAATTATTGACTCAGAATACTTAGCGACAAAAGATTGGATTATTAGGTATAATATATATTATATTATATTATATATTTTAATCTATATATAACAGAATCTTATATATTAATATATAATTTAACAGGTCTATTTGGGTTGGCTTGATGAGCTCACGGGTTTGGACAAGCTAGCCTGTAGGCTAGAACTAGCCCAAGGCCTACATTGGGCCAGAACGGGCTGACTCGCAGGCCGTGACACTTAGGCCCAGCTTGGCCTATAAAAATTTATAGGCTAGTATGGGTCGTACATAATATTAGGCCGAGCTGACCCACACTAATTAAATTTGGGAAAAAGACACAGAGCAATAAATTTTGAAAAAGTATACCGATAATACAATACGGGTGAAATTACTTATTTTCATTAAGGTCTTTTTTCTGAAAAATACCCAAAATTCTTTTAGCGCTCTACAGATTCCTCCTTTCTCTTTCTCTCTCTCTCTCTCTCTCTCTCTTAATTTTTTAACTCACTGTTTACTCTCTTCCTATATGTTATCCTCTGCTTTAACCCAGCCCCAACCTTAAACCTACGCCAGATAGCATATCATTGGATCTGCTGCTAATGGGGTCAACAAGCCCATTGCTGCTGTGGAGAGCTAAACTCGAAATTCACGGAGTATTTTCTCTTCTTTTATTTCTTCTTTAATATTACTCTTTTCGCATACGATTTATTGTTAGAAAAATTGTAATTGATGGGTTTTATGATGTCTGTTCCTTTCAATACAATTTCACTTGTTTATATCGTTTTTTTCTTTCTCACTGTTGCTAAAAGGAGAGGAAGATTTAGAAGAAGCTTTGTGAAACCCCAAAAATAGCAGCTGACATAAGCTCTCTAATTTGAGTCGTGAGTAGTATTGATTTAAGCTATGAGAAATTAATGACTCTAATTTCTCGTGACCTTCTTGTTTGGGTCATTCTCTTCCTCTAATCCAAGAGCTTAACCTCAATTTTATAGGTCCCTAATAGCTGGCAAAAGCTTTTGGAATTGAAGGTCGGTCAATTTTCCCATTTGGGTTTGTTTGTTTATCCAAGAAAAAGTAGTCATGTATTGATAATTTGCAGATGAATGATTTAGCTAATTGATTAATTTCCGATACTTTGGTTTGAAATTTCATTCTAAAAATTTAATTGCTTTATCCATACATGGTATTTGTTAAAAAAAAATCAATCTGGTTTCTAGGAAACTTTTGTGATGTCCTGTGATTTGCTTACATACAGGGTACTCCACTAAAAGGAAACCAAACTGCTTTCTAAAAAACCTTTGTGGTTTCCTATAATGGTATTCCGCTAAAAGGAAGTCAAACTAGTTTTCAGAAAACCTTGTTTTCATATAATTTACTAACGTACATGACATTCCACTAATAGGAAATTTTTGTGATTTTCTATGATTTACTTACGTACAGGATATTCCGCTAATAAGAGACTAAATTAGTTTTCAGGAAATCTTTGTGGTTTCTTGTAAAAAAAAAAAAGATGGCTTATTTACTAAAATGTCACCGCATTTTCTAGCTCCCAAATTATTTAGAAAAATGTCTTGAAAAGTCATACGACATTTTAATTATTTTTGAAAGATCGTAAATTTGGTAATATTTTTTAAAAAGTAGGTTTAAGTGTCCAAAACCTATTAAATTTCAGGACGGGTTCAAGCTGACCCACAGGCTTGAGCCAAAATTTACACCTCTAAGATAAATAAACAAACAAAGAAAGCAACAAATCAACAAACATGTATGATCTTCACATATTAATATTCCAACGTGCAATGATGATCAAAGGAAACAATTATTGAAGTTTAGTTATAAGCCTATAACATTAATATTTGCATAAGATATTTTATATTCTTTTACACATACACTTACGTAGTTTTTTTTTTTTTTTTTTCTTTTTTGAGATAGTTAAGCTGACAAAAAATGGTGTTCTTTGAAAAAAAGGCCATCCAAGTTAACCATCTACTTATTAAATAATGGATAATGCTATTGAGGTACTAAATTTTTAATACTAACACACGTGACATGTGATTTGTCACCACTCAATTAGTGATAATGTTTAATCTCTTTATGTTAAGTTTTAACGCACCAATTAGATGACGATAATTTATATACCACATGTGTTGGTACATAAAATTTGGTACAAAATTTGAGATACGTGGTGTTATCTTTAAATAATTAGTATTCACAAATATCTAAAGGGTTTGTAAAAAAAGTACTGATTATGAAAAGGGTTTTTTTTTTTTTCATTCCTCAATGTACATCATATAATAAGCCAAGAGTTTTCAGAAGGAGACCGGTTAAAACTGTGCAGCATATTCTGATCATCATATATATATATATATAAGCTCAAAGACTATTATTTATTTTTAACGGCGGTAGTTCACTGTGCAGATCTCCTTCTAATACATAGGACTTGAAGAAAAAAGGAAAAAAAAAATGCTTGAAGATTCTGTTCTTTCATTATTCACCCCTGTACAAAACGAATAAAAAAAAAGTAAAATATCTTGCATGATTAACAATCATGTTTATTTAAAGATTTTTAAAATGTAGTTTAAACTTAAATATGATCTGTCAGTCAACCACTCAAAACTTTTCGTTTATTATATTTTTAAATTGGACGTTGCAATTATCAACTATAATTAAGTTAATATAATCACTCTGTTTTTCTCAGAGACAGAGAGAGAAGCAGAGAGATGGGAGACTGGAATAACTGTAAGAAAAATGTGGTGCCATTCGCAGCCATGGCCGCAGTTGAGTCCACCATCGTCGCTATGCATACACTGTACAAAGCAGCCCATGCCAAAGGATTACACTACTTTGTTTATATCTCCTATTCTTACATGTTAGGCACTCTTCTTCTCCTACCTATTACCTTCATCTTTTCCAGGTGACCCCCTTTTTTTTTTTTCAGCTGACCCTTTTTTTTTTTTCACTCTATAACAAAAATCAAGTCTACTTATATATTTGCATATTATTTGATTTTGAGCTTTGCAGAAGGGTACTTCCTCCGTTCAAGTGGTCTGTCCTCTATAGAATTATCCTTCTTGCACTGATTGGGTACGGAACAATACGAGAGTTTGATACAATAATTATATTATTGAACCTTATTGCTTTTTTCTTTTTTTGGTTAAACGTAATTTTAATATTTGGAAAAGGCAGGTTTTTAGCCAGGATGTCTTCATTTAAAGGCCTGGAGCATAGTTCACCGGCTCTGGCTTCTTCCATCAACACCCTCACCCCGGCATTTACATACATTCTCGCCGTTCTTTTCAGGTTTTTAAATTTTAATTTTCCTCCTTTTACTCTCTTTGCCATGTCCCTAAAACTTGTCAATTCGGTATCAGAAAAGGCGGTTTGGTTCCTGATTGAAAAATTTTGCGAACATTTATCAATTTATGTCAATATTATGCCATTTCTATAAATGAAAAATATTCACAGGAATACACTTCAAACTAGAGATAGAATTGACAAAACACACAAAAAAAGACCAATTAATAGAATGTCACGTTTAAGTATTGGTGTTTCAACAGACACGAAAAAAGCGTAACAAGTTTTGAGTTCTAGCCTCTAACGGTCGTATATTCTTCAAATTCGAGTGAAATTCTTAAGAGTCAAATTTTTAGTCTTCTCTCACATGTCGATCTCTTAATGTATATATATTTTCGAAGGATGGAAACTTTAGATTTGAGAAGGTCAACCACTCAAGCAAAAGTCATAGGCACCTTAGTTTCGATATCTGGTGCATTGGTGGCGGTTCTCTATAAGGGCCCAACCATTCTTTCGTCTCAATTCCCAAAAGTAACACACCATTTTCTTGGAACATCTCAAACGAATTGGGCATTAGGCGGCTTATTACTTGCCGTAAATGAGCTTCTCAACTCAGCTTCTCACATTCTTCAGGTAGTTTCACTTGCAGAATCTTCATATTTCTTAACCACTAAAACAAAAGAAGTAGAACCTGATGAATTTCTATCTAGCACACTTCATAGGCCCAGATCCTAATAATGTACCCGGCTGAACTGGTTGTGGCATCGATGTATTGCCTTGGCGTGACGATCATCACGATACCTGTAAGCTTTATGGCAGAAAGAGAGTTGAGTTCTTGGATATTGAGGCCAGATATAACATTGGTCACCGCTGTATACTCGGTAAGAAACTAATTGTTGTAGACTCACCATGATATATATATCATACGAACGAAAGTGTTTGTGATATGTCTGACTGAAGGTCTGGAATTCTCTTTTTGTTTCAGGGGTTCTTTGGACAAGTCTTTATTACCGCCATTTACTCTTGTTTCTTGCCCGTGAAAGGGCCTCTCTATATCTCAATCTTCAAGCCACTCTCAATTGTCATTGCAGCCGCTGCAAGTTTCATTTTCTTTGGTGATGATCTCCATCTTGGGAGGTATGTGCACAACCATCGCCATTACTCTTTTCTCTTTCATTTTTAGTTGAATATTACAATTAGTTACCGAATAATAGGCTGTTTTTTTTTTTTTTTCTTCTTTTGATATGTGTTTTGTATTTCTGATTTTCAGTGTGATTGGAGGAATAATACTCTTACTTGGGTTTTATGCTGTCTTATGGGGAAAAGCCAAAGAACAAGAGAGGAAGAATTGTGGCTCTGAAAACCTGGGAGCCTTAACTGATGTACGGACTCCTTTGTTACAAAGTAACATAGATGAACGATATGCAAAATAACGTATGCAAATGAAATACTATCAAAATGATTTAGAAGATTGAGTCCACAAAAGCGAAAACGAACATAATCATACTGATCAATCCGACGGATATTGGAAAAATTAGATCATGTTCTTTGAGAAGTCATATATAAGCGGGACCATAATTGTTTCGATTCCGTAGGATTACTTAAATGGCAACGATGTGCGACCAACAACTTAAGTTATACGATGATTCGAAAAGAAAAAAAGAAAAAGAAAGAAAAGAAAAGAAAAGGCTTTGTTGTTGTTTTTTTTTTTTTGTTGGAGAAAAGGCTTTGTTTTTAATTTATATGATGCTTCGTATAACACACTACAAGAAAGTAGACTTTTTCCGACGGTCTAGACGAAGCTCGTCGGTAAAAAAAATCTTTACCGACGGGTTTGAGTGTAACCCATCGGCAAATATTTGCCGAAAAATCTATTTATGGGCAATTTATGCCGACGGGCCCCACGTCGGTAGAATGACCATTTACCGACGCAAGATTCACTTTCCGTCGGAAAATTGGGGTGAAAAAAAAGCCGCAGAAATTTCCCGCAAAATAATATATTTTTGGCGCCTCTCCATATTTTTCTAAAAATTGAGCAAATTATAAATTACTTTTGCCGACGGAAACTTGTTATTCCATCGGAATATATCATTTTTTTTAAATAATAAAATAAAATAATGTCATTTTCTTTATTTTCGGTTACAATTAAAAAATTTTGTAACTATAAAATTTTTAACGCATCATTTTTTTGTGTGCAGGTTATAACCCTAAGACTATCTCTTGTCTCTCTTATTCTCAGCCGCTCCTCTCTGTTTCTCTCTCTCACTCGCAGCGCCGTGCTCTCTCTCTCACTCATAATCGTGGCTCTCTCCCTCAATTGTCTTTTTTCTTTATCGATCACTCTCAATCTCTCAATCTCATCTCCTATAAAGAATCAGATCTCTTGGCTTGGTCTCTTCATTTATTCCCTAGACAATCACCTGTAAGGTTATAAAATACTCATCTCCATTTTTGTTTTAGTTTTTTCTTTTTTTTTTGGATTAATTTTTTTTAATCACCGTTGACAGCTTAATATTGTGCTCTTGTATTCTTGTGGTATTGCTTCAAAAGGTAAATCCTCTGATTTGTCTCTTTGAATTATTTTTATAATATCGCGTTGTGATTTTGTGGTCTGGCTCTTACTGTTTGAATATGATTTTGTGCTGTAATTTTATGAATTGGCTCTTAGTGTTTGAATCTGATTTTGTTGCTTATTGGGTTCCCCTCTCTCTCATTTTTTTTTTTTTTTTGGATAAATTATATTTGTTATTTTTTTATAAAATTTTTCGTGTGTTTGTGCATATCTTTTGCAGGGTGACTTGTTTGGACTTTTGAACTTTACTGTGATAATGTTCACCTTTTTTTATTGTTTCTTCATTATTTTTTTCATTTATTTGTGCAGTTATTAAATTTGAATAACTATTTGTGTGCCGGACCTTTGGTTCCTTTAAGAAAGAAAAAAACATAGAATGTGAAAGAGGGTCAGGGAAGAGACGAGAGGGGTTGCGATTGAGAAGGAGCTTAGACGAGCAAAAGTCGCCAAGTTGAAGGTGCAGCATGACGAGCGGACGGGGAAGCCAGTTTTGAAGCATGGCAAGATGTTCTTGAACTTACTTGCTAAATTAGTTCGAGACACGATACCAGCGTCCACTCTCGCTTGGAAGGACGTCAAGAAGGAGGACTTAGACCTCATTTTTGAGCGACTAGATGTAAGTGTTTTAAATTTAATTTATTTTTGCATCTAATATTTAATTCAAATCATATTATGTATATTAACTAATTGTTAATTACTGATAATCAGAAAAAGTTTGACTATCCTCGGGACAATGTCATCTTTATGGACTCCATCGAACAGTCCATGATGCACTATTTGAGAGACTGGAGGAACAACATGAAGGTGCATTTCAGCACGGTCGGTGGGAAGGAGGCTTTGGCTGCAGCCAAGGCCAAACCGTACAAAAATGTTCCTGAGGACCACTGGGAGATTTTGTGCAATCATTTCCCATCTCAGAATTTTGAGGTTATATATTTTCCCAAAAGCCTCAGTCAATATTAATTATTTTGTTATTACTTGAATAACTAAGACTTTATTTAATTTTTTCCCAGAAAGCTTCTTCTCAAAATTCTGAGAACAGGTCGAAGCAGTTATATGCTCCTGGTCAAGGGTCGTTGTCCATTGTAGGCCATATACATAAGGGGGTAAGACAACTTATAAATTTTTAATTTTTTACTATATTGACTGTTAATTACATATTCCCTAACAATAGTATATTTTTTAGGGCAATTCGGAGACTGGAGAGCTTATGAGTCCAATTGACTGTTTCGAGGAAAGACATTTCAAGAACAACAGCTGGAGGAATGATTACACTCGACAAAAACATGTAAGTATTTCTTTGTTTATTATTTCCCAATTAATAGAAACGTATATTTTTAGAAATTAACATAACTTTTATTTCGGTGATAGGCTGAGATGGTTGCTTCGAGGGAGGAGGCACTGACTCAAGCCCAGTCTCAGGCTCATGAGATCGCGAACCCAGTGCACCCAACATTATCAGCTGAGTCTGTTGTGGGTCCCATTGTAATTGACGAGTACGCCATCATGACCCAGTCCCTTGGTACTCGTTCGAGGTGGCAGAAGGGAGTAGGCTCGCTCCCTCGGTTAAAGAGTGTTGGAGGTCCCAGAGCTGCTAGCACGAGCAATGTTGCCGCCGTGCAGCGCAAGCATGCAGAGACGATCGCCAACTTGAAGCAACAGTTGGCCGAGAAGGATGCAGAGCATCAACGGAAGCTCGAAGAGCATCAGGCCGAGACTCAGCATCGCCTCGATGAGCAACAGCGGCTACTTCAGTCACTAATAGCTCAGCTGGGCAACAACGGCATGAACATTCAATTGTCACCTCCGACCCAGCCACCGCCACCTCCTCCGTCCCAGTAGCTTGTTTTTTTCATTTGTGTCTTTTAATTTTGTAATTTACGTACCTTTTATAAATACTTTTGTATTAAATACTATTTCTATTTAATATATTTAGTTTTTATTATTTAGTAATTTGTATTTAATCTCTTTCATTATTTAATTTTATTACATTTTTGAATATTTGTTAATTTTAAATAATTTTTATTTTTTTTATTATGGTATTTTTTGGCGACGTGTCCGCAAAATGCGTCGGCAAATGTCACAACAAGAGGGGATTTCTCGACAAGAAAATGCGTCGGCAAAGCTATGAATTTCCCGACGAGAAAACGAATCGGCAAAGGTCACCACATTCCCGACGCGAAAACGCGTCGGCAAAGATCACCACATTCCCGACGCGAAAATGCGTCCGCAAAGATAGTGCAATTTTGGAAATTCTATCAGTTTTTTCCCGACGCTAGACCTTCTCCGACCCTTGTAATGCGTCAGCAAAAAGTATCTTTTGCGACGGAGTCAAGTATTGCGTCGGGAATATCTCTTTGCCGACAAACTTTTGTCGACGCTCATTGCCGACAAAATTTTGCGTCGCCAAAAGTTATTAACATTTTGCGACGCGTTTTTTGCGCCTTTACTGACGCTTGAATCCGTCCGCAAAGGTGATGATTTTTGTAGTGTTACATGAATCCTTTTGTCTTACATATAAAACAAAAACAAAATACTCAATTTCATTCAACGACGTTTTTTTTTTTTTAAATTTTTCTCTTTTTGTTACTACTGGGCTTAATATATAAACGAAAATTACTAAACAAGCCATAAACTAATTAAAGAGAAATACAACAAATCCTTAAAGTGAGAAAAATATAGCAACAGAAGTTACTGAATTTTAAACCGCAAAATTCCGAAACAACACTAACGAATCAAAGAAGAAGAAGAAATCAACTACAACAAACCTATTCCTTTAAAAGTCTCAACACAAGATTTGTTGCTGGTTTGGTTTTGTTTTGTTTTTTTGTTTTTTGTTTTTTTGTTTTTTTTTTGTTTTTTGGTTGGGTAATAACCAATGGAGTGCAAGAAATCATGAAAGATGACAAGTCCCACTAGTCAATTTCAAAAAGCAGTAGAGCAAAAATGTTTGAGCTCGGAAATTTCTTTCACAGAAAATGTGAGAACAAATCACCTAAATTGATTAAGACAAGTGATTAAGTAAATAAGATTTGTTAGCTAATCAAAGGAAGTTGACATTCTTCTCTTTTGTTAGTGAGAGTAAAGTATAAACATAGGGATTAGATTCCGGCTCAAGATCAAAATCTTTAGAAATAGCAAAATTAATAGCCAAAAATATTTACATTGCTATTGTGATCTTACATCTATTAAAATATTTTTCGAAGAATTTACAGTCCTCGACTATGGTTCAATAAAAACTATGGAAAACCAAAAGCTATAAAAAAAAATAAATAAAACATATCAGCCTTTGGAAATAGCAAATAATTCAATAAAACATATCATAATAGCTTGCAAGCTATTCTATAGTTGACTATCAATTTTTATTTTTCAAAAAAATAGTCCAAATTTTCTATGAAAAGCAAAACAAAGTAACGGATAAAAAAAAGACAAACAAGCATGTGCCTTAAAAAAAAATAAATAATAATAATAATAATAATAAAAGAACAAACAAACATGTATAATATATTCACATATATAATTTTCCAAGGCAAGTCCACCAGCCTCGTAGTATGATGTGATGTTTCTAATAAAAAAAGTTAAAAGGATGAAAGATCGCTTTCATTTTGACCAATCTCCATATATTTCATTGGTTCAACTTTCTTAGCCTTCAAGCAAATTTTTTTTATAGTTTTATGTCTGAAATTGTCCCCCATATGAGATGCCGTATCTGACTACATAGGTATCCAAGTCTGGTCAGCAAAATAGTAGCATAAAAAATATACAAACATCCAACTATCCAAGTCCAATGCATCATTTTGGCCATTGGAAGTAATTTCCCCAATAAATTATTACCCTGAGCTATATATATATACATACACATGCACACTCATATAGTCACATATGCATTATACTCATCTTTTTAGCTAGAAAAAAACTGACCAAAACTCTGCTTTCTTCCAGCTATTTTGCCCGAAAAATGTTGACCTCTGGTAATGATCTAGAGCCAACTCCTCATATAGCACTTCTTCCAAGTGCTGGTATGGGTCATTTAACACCCTTCATTCGGCTTGTTGCTTTGCTCACATCAAACAATGTTAAAGTCACTTTCATCACTCCTCATCCAACCGTATCAATTTCTGAGTCCGAGGGTTTCTCCCAATTGTTCTCTACTTTTCCTCAAATTACTCGAATGCAGCTTCATCTCCTTCCACTTGAGGACTCTTCATCCAAATCTGAAGACCCTTTTTACTACCATTTTGAATTGATTCGCCGCTCTTCGCACCTTCTGTCTCCTCTCCTTGCTTCACTCTCACCACCTCTCTCTGCTCTTGTCACAGACATGAGCTTGACCTCCACCGTTATTCCTATAACCGATGCTCTTCAGATTCCTAACTACATATTCTTCACATCATCGGCCAAGATGTTGAGTCTTTTCATATCCTTCCACACCCTGGTCGACCCGAAAGCTAAAGATTTCGTAGAAATTTCGGGCATAGAGCCAATACCCAGATCCTGGATTCCCCCACCACTTCTAGAGGACACCAATAATCTCATGAAAATTTATTTCACAGAGAGTGGTAAGAAAATGAAAGAATCAAGTGGAATTCTAGTGAACACGTACGAAAGTATAGATGGTGAGTCACTGGCAGCGTTAAACAAAGGCTTAGTGTTAAAAGGGCTACCACTACCACCAGTGATCGCCATTGGACCACTTCCTCCATTTAAGTTCGAGAAGAGCCAACCTTTAGCGTGGCTCGATGATCAACAAGCCGAGTCTGTGTTATATGTCAGCTTTGGGAGTAGAACCACTATATCAAGAGAGCAAATCAGGGAGTTGGGACATGGATTAGTAAGGAGCGGTAAAAGATTTTTGTGGGTCATCAAGGATAAGAAAGTTGATCAAGAAGATGAAGTGGAATTAGTAGACCTGATTGGACATGGGTTGATGGGGAAAGTGAAGGAAAGAGGAATGGTGGTAAAGAACTGGCTGAACCAAGAGGAAGTGCTAAGCCACCCAGCAGTTGGCTGGTTTTTAAGTCACTGTGGCTGGAATTCTATCACTGAGGCTCTATGGCATGGTGTGCCCATGTTGCTATGGCCTCAACACGGGGACCAAAAGATCAATGCAGATTTAGTGGAGAGAATCGGAGTTGGGATGTGGGTGAAGAATTGGGGTTGGGGTGGAGATCCAATCGTGGTGGTTAAAGGAAAAGAGATAGCAGAGACGGTCGTAAAGATGACAGGGAATGAGTTCTTGAGGGAGCGATCAGCACAGGTTAGAGATGAGGCCAGGATGGCTGTTGGTGAAGGTGGAAGTTCACACGAGAGACTTAATGATCTCATTGACTCTTGGAAAAGTTCAGCACATGTGTTGTAATTGGTTAGTTTTCTTCTATGTTATGTCTCAATTCTGTATCAGGAAAGATAGAAACTTGAACCATCTGTGTGCATGAGAGAGAGGAGAGAGAGAGTATTTAAATAAGTGTGTTAGCTGATTAAAAAAATCACTCAAATTACAGACAAAGAAGAAATCAGTTGAAATAAACCAAAATACTTTATCAAATTTCTCAAACAAAACTACTTATTCTTACAAGGCACAACTAATTGTTACATTCAGAGATGAGAACATTTCCAGCTATAGTTCTATTAAACTGAAAAAAGAAGTACATAATGGTTAAGCAGAAATAACATTCTTTGAAATAACATCGAAAGATATTCCATTCTCTTGGAGTCGTTCTTGGAGATTCGTGGGACCAAAGTTGTATGATGCTAACTACCACTGATATTCCTTAACAATGGTCTAAGCTATAAGCCTATAACAGGTGTTCTTTGATTTATTATTTACACAGTAATCGGAGCTAATTATCAACTTCGAAAACCAATCGAAACTATATCCAAGTTCAGCCGAAACTGAGACCTAACAAATATAAGTGATAATTCCACTTTCAGAGAAAATTTTCCTTTAAATTAAAAGAAAAAAGTTTTGGAGAAAAACAGAACATCACAATCAATAAGTGAAACAAACGAATCAAAATTTTATGCGGGACTTAGTTTATGAGAAGTGATAAATAATGGTGCTTCGCTCGGATGGTGTGATAACATACATCTATGTACATTTTTATCGTAAGTCATTCGTAATCAAAAAAAATTTTAAATCCTGATAGTACCTCTTAGGTATATATTGGA
>JXTC01000253.1:40891-104753 GCA_002914845.1 Trema orientale
AATTAATTAATTAATTAATTAATAAAAATTATTAATTACTTATAGATAAATTATTTATCTAAACAAAGTGTGCAGTAACAGAAATAATGTAATATCTAGTATGGTATTTGTAAGATGTGGAATTGGGGACCTATGGAACTATAATTCAAGCTCCAATAAATTATGACAGTTAATTAGACTCTTTAATTAATTTATCATATTACTCTACTAAAAATCTGAAATTGCACTTTTGAAGTACGTTACAGAATTAATTTACTCAGAAAATATTGAGCAGTCCATTGATTTAATCATTATATGTAGTTCAATCCTCCATAGATAATTCATAATTGGAGGTATGTCATGCTCTGTTTACCTCTCCAATTACGTCTTTATCCTTGTGTACTATTGATTCTCCAATGAACAATTAATTTATAAATCTATTATAAATTGAATACTCAAACTGTTCAAGTCCTGAATCAATATACAAGGGAATTATCTTTCTAGCTTCCTAATAGAAGAAATTGATTCTATATCTGTAAGCTACATTCCCAGCTACTCATCACATCATGCTCCCAAGATACAAGTATTTCGATCTATTTAAAAAACAAACCTTTAACAAGTATGTTAAAGAACATAATGTTATAAATAGGAGTCTATAACTACTCAGGATTAAGATTGATTTACATATGATCATCTAGTGATATTATTTGACTCTCAACAGTTAACGGAATTTATGTGAGATTCAAATCATGTCTGGTCCAGTCCTATATAATCGAATTATATAAAGTACTTCCATTGTGATGTCAACAAATCAATAGTCCGGATAAGACTATTACATTCTTAATGTTAATGGACTGTACTAATAATATTTAATTAAAGATATCAAACTTTAATTAAATTATTACGAACAATGTTTAGTTTATTATCCATAAATTTAATCCTCATGTATATAACACTTATATACTAAATTTGTGGTCACATAAATAAACTAGAGATTTTTTGATATTTAAAGACAAACAAATTATGCACAAATTCAAATAGAAAAATGTCATCTTATTAAATCAGCAAATATCTAAAATATACATACTTTTAGGGCATAAACCCTAATAATTATAAAATTAAGCCAGGAAGTTTAGAAGTAACTGGTGTTCGAATTATCTAATTCAAAGATTAATTTTTCTGATAGTTTCTCTTTCGTATTCCAAAGTTGTACTGATCACAAGAAGCAATAATTAAAGAATTTAAGGGTAAACACTCACTGCTTGTTTGAAGCAAGAGAGTGAATCTCTGATTTGCGCCCCCCCAAAAAAAAAAAAAAAGTGGTCCAACATGAGAGCTGCATAAATGGGCCACAGATGGATTTCCTCCTCAAATATTACGTCATATTATATAAGCCAAGATTCTTCAGGAAGGCACCAAATAAAGTTGTGCAGGATATTCTTATAAACTCGAAGATATTTATTTTTTTATAATGAAGAGAACTATACACACCTCCTAATTCAGAGGACTTAACTTAAGTTTGACTCCTCCACCCCGAATAAAAGAAAAGATTTTATTCTTTGTATTTCACGCCTGTATAAATCGAATATAAAAAGTTGAGTATCTTGTATGATTAACAAGCATGATTAATTAAAGATTCCAAAAATGTAGCTTTAACTTACATGACCTGGCAACCATTCAAACCTTTTTTGTTTATTATAATTTTAATTGGTTGTTGTAATCAACCACTCAACTTCGATTAGTGAATGTCTAATATAAAAGTTACAGATAATTAAGCTAGTATAATCACTCTGTTTTTCTCAGAGAGAGAGAGAGAGAGAGAGAAGCAGAGATGGGAAGCTGGAACAATTGCAAGAAAAATGTGGTGCCATTTGCAGCCATAGCCGCAGTTGAGTGTTCCATCGTGGCTACGAGTACCTTGTACAAAGCCGCCCATGCCAAAGGATTGCACTACTTTGTTTTTTTCACCTATTCTTACATTTTGGCCTCTCTTGTTCTCCTAATTCTTTCTTTGGTCTTTCCCAGGTGACCCCTTTTAACTTTTTTTTTTTTCCTTTTTCCTTCTTTTTTTTTTTTTGGCTCAATTTTACAAAAAGTCATCTGTGCTTATATACGTATTGGCATATTTGATTTTGAGCTCGATTTGCAGAAGGAGACTTCCTCCCTTCAAACTGTCTGTCCTCAACAAAATTATCCTCCTTTCAGTTATTGGGTAATAACAAAAATAATTTACTTGGTTTAATTATATGATGTATGGTAAAAAGATATATGATAATTAAGAGATAGAGCCTTCCCATTTCTTTTCCTTTTTCAACTAATTATATTTGAAAAAAGGCAGATTTTTAGCAAGGATGTGTGGATTTAAAGGCATAGAATATAGTTCACCGGCTCTGGCTTCTTCTATCAGCACCCTTGCGCCGGCGTTTACTTTCATTCTTGCCATTCTTTTCAGGTTTTAATTTCCTCCTTCAGCTTTGTTCCTCGGATGTTTTTCACTCTCAAAACTCTCTAAATTTTTGGACTTCCGTCAATATTATGTCTATTTTCTAGATTAAAAGTATTCATAGAGATGCTCTTAGACTTGCTATACCATTGTGAAACCCCTCAAAAAAAAAGAAAAGAAAAGAAAAAACCTAATAGAATTAATCTTATTAGTGTTTTTTCAATAAAAGACGAGAGTAAAAAGCTGCAGTGTGTTTAGCCTCATATCTTCAACAGTCACTTTGAACTTGAGCCTTATGGACTGGCAGTAGGTGCGGTTACCATCACACTATGCTAGTGACCGTAGTAAATGGTAATATATAAATCAAGAAACAATTGTGCGTTTGTTTTTTCGCTTTCCCGTCATGCTTCTCTCTTAATTCGATCTCTTGTATATATATATATATGTATATGTTCAAAGGATGGAAAGTTTAGATTTGAGAAGCTCAACCACTAAAGCAAAAATCATAGGCACCATAGTTTCGATATCAGGTGCATTGGTGGCGGTTCTCTACAAGGGGCCAACCATTCTATCGTCTCAAGCTCCCAAANTGTTCCTCGGATGTTTTTCACTCTCAAAACTCTCTAAATTTTTGGACTTCCGTCAATATTATGTCTATTTTCTAGATTAAAAGTATTCATAGAGACGCTCTTAGACTTGCTATACCATTGTGAAACAACTCAAAAAAAAAAAAAAAAAAAAAAAAGGGAAAAAGAAAAAGAAAAAACCTAATAGAATTGATCTTAGTGGCGTTTCAATAAAAGAGAGTAAAAGGCTGTAGTGTGTTTAGCCTCATATCTTCAACAGTCACTTTGAACTTGACCCTTATGGACTGGCTGTAGGTGCGGTTACCATCACACTATGCTAATGACCGTAGTAAATGGTAATACATAAATCAAGAAACAATTGTGCGTTTGTTTTGTCGCTTTCGCGTCATGCTTTTCTCTTAATTCGATCTCTTGTATATATATGTATATGTTCAAAGGATGGAAAGTTTAGATTTGAGAAGCTCAACCACTCAAGCAAAAATCATAGGCACCATAGTTTCGATATCAGGTGCATTGGTGGCGGTTCTCTACAAGGGGCCAACCATTCTATCGTCTCAAGCTCCCAAAGTATCATACCATTCTCTGGGAACAGCTCAAGCGAACTGGGCCATAGGTGGCCTTTTGCAAGCCATAGATCAGCTTCTCAGCGCAGCCTCTCACATCCTTCAGGTACTTCTACTTGCAGAATCTTCAGATATCGAAATCATTAATGCAATTAACTTCGAAGAATTAAATTCGGTAAAAGAAAACTGAATTTCTCTGGCACCATTTGCTTCACAGGCCCATATCCTAATAATGTACCCAGCTGAGCTGTATGTGGCATTGATGTACAGCCTTGGCGTGACAATCATCGCAATACCTGTAAGCTTTATGGTGGAAGATCAGTTGAGTGCTTGGATGTTAAAGCCTGATATAACATTGGCCACCGTTTTGTACGCGGTAACAAACTAATCATTATAGACTCGCCATAATATACGTCATACTAAAGTGTTTGTGATATGTTTGAGAGAAGGATTTTAATTTTTATTTCAGGGTTTGTTCGGAAAAGCCTTTATTGGGGCAATTTACTCGTTCTGCCTGCCCTTGAAGGGGCCTCTCTATATCTCAATCTTCAAGCCACTCTCAATTGTCATTGCAACTGCTGCAAGTTTCATTCTCCTTGGTGACGATCTCCATCTTGGGAGGTATACAACTATATATCCTCATTACTCTTTTACTCTCTCTTTGTTTAGTTGAATATTACAATTAGTTAATCGAAAAATAGGCCCTTTTTTTTTCCTATTAATATGTTTCTTGTATTTCTGACTTTCAGTGTGGTGGGAGGAATGATACTCTTACTTGGGTTTTATGCGGTCTTATGGGGAAAAGCCAAAGAACAAGAGACTAAGAATTGTGGCTCTGAAAATTTGGGAGCCTCAATTGAGGCCAAGACTCCTTTGTTGCGAAGTCATATAGAGGAAAAATATGTAGAATAAACCGATGCAATGGAAAACAATCAGATTGATTCAGAAGATCGAGTCCATAAAAAAAACGGATTGGGCTTATCTTACTCGGATATATATTGGAAATATAAAACTATCTTCTTTAAAAACTTGTATGTTATAATGTATTTCCATGTGGCAATTCTTGCAGAGACTTAAAATGACAATGATGTACGACCAACAACTTTGTCCATATGATAATTCTTAATAAATAGAAAAAAGAATAAAATAGAGAGAGACTTTGTCCATAATTTATATATGATGCTTCGTAATATAAATGTTGTCTTTTATAAAACAAAAACAAAAATTATATCTTGTCACTTATAAAATGCTTCGTAAGATATTTTTTTAAATGTTTTTCTTTATTGTAAAGGAGCAACAACAAAATTAAAATCCCTTTTCCTTGTCTTTTCTTTATGACGTATGTAAATATTTTAATTTTTTTCATGAAATGGTGCTTAATTAGGTACGTTATATATTGTTGTAGCTTATTCTAAGCTCGACGATATTTATTCATTTTTAACGGTTGGAAATATACACACGTCCTAATACAGAGGACCTAAGTTTCACTCCTTCACCCGATTACTAGAAAAAATTTGGCGCGTATGAAAGGAACAAAAAATGTATAATATCCATCTGGTATGATTAACAGACAAGTTTATTTAAAGATTCCAAAATGTAGCTTTAACTTGAGCAAATTGTCAACATTTAAGCCTATTGTATAATCACTCTGTTTTTCCGAGTAAGAGAGACAGAGAAGGAGAAGCAGAGATTGGAAGCTCGAATATTTGTAAGAAAAATGTTAGTGCAATTTACAGCCATGGCCGCAGTCGAATGCATCATCGTGGCTACGCCTACTTTGTACAAAGCAGGCCATGCCAAAGGATTGAAATACTTCGTTGATATAACCTATTCTTACTTTTAAGGCTCGATCTTCTTCTCCTAATTCCTTTCCCCCATCTTTTCCAGGGGACCCTTTTTTTTTTTTTTTTTTTCTTTTCTTTCTCCAGGTGACCCTTTTTTTTTTCCCTCCCAATATATTACTAAAATCATCTACTGTACAATATTGGTATACCAAAATAATTTACTTGGTTAATTTGATTGTATGATGCATGCAGTAAAAAGTTACAATAATTAAGAAATAGAATTCTTTTTTTTTTTTTTTATGTAACTAATTATATTTGAAAAGGGCAGGTTTTTAGCCAGGATGTGTTCATTTAGAAGGCATAGAATACTTAATTTGAACTAAGAATTATGGCAAGAAAATGAACCTGTACTATAAAAACTGCAGAAGTTTGAAGCAAAACTAACAAACTAAAAGAATAAGAAAATAAAATCAACTACTACAAACCTATACTCTTTAGAAGTGGTGAAACATGACAGCAACATAAATGGGCCATAGATGGATTTCGTCCTCAGTTATATCATTATTAAGCCAAGACTTTTGAGAAGATGACCAATTATTTATGTATTTATTTATTTATTTTTGAAATGGAAGACCAATTAAGAATAAGCCTCATATTCTTATGATCATATAAGTTCGAAGATATTTATTTCTAGAAGTATGCTACCGTTCCCTTTTACGCTGTTCTTCTACTCTAATGCTTTACGTCTTGTCATATATATTTTACAACGCCTTATAATATCATTAAAATATGATATATTTTTAGTGAAATCCACGTATTAAGAAAGATAAGCGAGTGAAAAAGAGAATATACCGATACTGCTCCTATTTCTTACGGTGGTAACTATACACACCTCCTTCTAATACGGATAACATAAGTTTCACTCCTCTTCCTGAATCAAAGGGGGCGATATTGGGGAAAAAAAAAAAAAAGGGTTGAAGATATTGTTAAAAAAATGGGTTGAAGATATTGTTCTTTGTTTTTCACACGTGCATATATAAATAAAGGAGTATAATATGCTGTATGATTAACAGGCATATATGTTTTAAAGATTCCAAAATGTCGCTTTAACTTAAATGACCTGTCAACCACTCAAAGCTTTTCGTTTATCATTATAATATCTTTAATCGGGTGTAGTAATCAACCACTTAGTGAATATCTAATATAGAAGTGTACAGAATTAAGCTCGTACATCACTCTGTTTTTCTCACGGAGGGGGAGAGAGGCAGAAATGGGAAGCTGGAATAAGTGTAAGAAAAACGGAGTGCCGTTCGCAGCCATGGCCGCAGTTGAGTGCGGCCTCGTGGCCATGCATACCTTGTACAAAGCAGCCCACGCCAAAGGACTAAACTACGTTTATACGACCTATTCTCGCATTTTAGGCTCTCCTCTCCTCTTCCTTCTTTCCTTCTTCTTTTCCAGGTGACCCTTTTTCCATCTAGTTATTCTTGTTTTGAGGTGATCATTTTTCCATTTACTTATTCTTGTTTAGATGTTGGACTTTGCAGAAGGGGACTTCCTCCGTTCAGGATGCCTGTTGTCTACAGAATTATACTTCTTTCAGTGATTGGGTACCAAAATAGTTTAATTTTGATTTGATCTTATATCATGAATTCAAAAGAAGAAGAGAACTCTGTTTGATTATACGATATTATACAGTAAAAAGGTAGAACAATTAAGAAATATGCCTCTTTTTTTTTTTTTCTTTCTAATTTTATCTAATTATATTTTTAAGGGGATGGCTACGGTAGGGGCGTCTCTACGTAGGGTCATGCCTTAATTATCGTTGGATGAGAATCTGTGGGGAATAACGGAAATCTGTGGAGAATCTATTTATATACAGATTCCCATCCAACGGTGAATAGACAGGGCCCTATGTAGGGGCGCTCCTACTGTAGACGCGCCCTATTTTTAAAGGGCAGGTTTTTAGCGAAGATGTGTTCATATAAAGGCATAGAATATAGCTCACCGGCTCTCGCTTCTTCTATCAGCACCCTCGAGCCGGCGTTTACGTACATTCTCGCTGTTCTTTTCAGGTTTTTTTTTTTTCTTTTCCTCTCTCTCTCGAGCTTATTTTCCATTTCTGCTTTTTGTTATGTCCCCCGAACATGTCAGTTTCGGAATTTGAGAGGCTGAGGTTTTGATTTTATTGTAGATCCTCTGTTTTTTATACAGAGAAGTTTTTTGGGCAATGATTGAAAAATATTATGCAGATATTTATCGATTTGTGACAATATTAAGTCTATTCCCTAAATAAGAATCACCAAAAAGACCACTAGCATTTCTACGTTTAAGTATTGGTGTTTCAACGGCCAAGTAAAATGAGAGTAAAGGTGCTCCCCCAAAACGCTCTCACTTGTTCCCCCAAAATCATAGCAGACCCTCCTCCTCTAGTCAGCTACCTCCCTCCCTCTTGCAATAACGGTGCTTCCTCCCAACTAAAGCTAGTGCTGCTCCTCACGGAGTCCAGAGAAGGAGCCTCTTCCTCTCCTTCTTCAGCCTCTCTTCCCCAATTTCCTCATTATCCTCTTCCATTATCATGTCTTTTTCTTCTTATATTTCTGTTTCTTTTTCAGTTTTTTTAGTTTTAATAATCTCATATCTAAAGTTGGACATAGTACCACTTTTTTTGTGGATTTTAAGTCCATTCATCTGATCTTAAATTGGAGATCTTTTCTCTGATTTAGATATGTTAGTAGACATATTTTTTCTTTTCTACGGGTATAAATTTGTTTCTATTGGAGAATAATGATAAACCACATATGATCTTGTTCTTATTGTATTTACGATCCATTTTTTCGTCTTCTTGTTTGAGGAGTTTGAAATTGTAATCTTTGTGCTTGCATTGTGATCTAAAGCTTTTACTTTGAGTAATATATTCTTTAGAGAACCCGTTTTTTATCCCAAAAAAAAATGAGAGTAAAGGAAAAATGAGAGTAAAAGTTAGGGGTCTTACCTTGAAATGGGCTTCACTTGTGAAAATGGTCTCACTTAAAATTTAAGGAGATATACATAAAATATTATAAGTTTAGGGGGGCAAAAGCTAAATTTAGGAGGAGCGAAAACTAATTTTGGAGAAAACTTACATACGATTTATAACAAAAATAAAGTTCAGAATGGCAATTTCCCCTGCTGGACCCATGTGGCTCCTCCCCTGCTGTAATGGTCATATATTCTTGAACAGACGGTAATATTAAATAGTGAAATTCTAAAAGTCAAATTTGTAATAATCTCTTTCTCCGTTCAATCTCTTGCAAATATTAAAAAGGATGGAAATTATAGATTTGAGAAGCTCAACCACTCAAGCAAAAGTCATAGGCACCATAGTTTCGATATCAGGTGCCTTGGTGGCAGTCCTCTACAAGGGGCCAACCATTCTATCGTCTCAATCTCCCAAAGTATCGTACCATTCGCTGGGAATGTCTCAAACGAATTGGGCTATGGGCGGTTTTTTACTTATCACAGATCATCTTCTGAGCGCAGCCGCTCACATTCTTCAGGTTATATTTTACTTGCAACATGTTCAGATTTATTGACCTTCATTATTCAGGGGAAAAAAAAATGAATATCCAGATTTCTTGACCTTCACTACTTGACAGGCCCATGTCCTAAAAATGTACCCAGACGAGCTGAATGTGGCATTTATGTACAGCCTTGGCGTGACAATCATCACAATACCCGTAAGCTTTATAGTAGAACAAGAGTCGAGTGCTTGGGTGTTGAGACCTGATATAACATTGGCCACCGTTGTATACTCGGTAAGAACCTAATTATATTATAGACTCGATCGCCATAACATATACTAAAGAAAGGTGTCTGTGATATGGTTGACTTAATTATGGTCAGGATTCCTTTTTTTTTTTTCATTTCAGGGGTTCATTGGACAAGCTTTTAGCGGTGCCGTTCACTCATGTTGCCTTCTCTTGAAAGGGCCTCTGTATACCTCAATCTTCAAGCCACTCTCAATTGTCATAGCAGCTGCTGCAAGTTTCATATTCCTTGGTGATGATCTCTATCTTGGGAGGTATACAACTACGTAACCCATTACCCTAGCTTTTAATCTATTTTGTTTAGTTGGATATTACAATCAAAATTAGAAGTAGTTTATCAAAATATAGGCTTTTTTTTTTTTAATTTTCTCTCTAGTAATATGCTTTTTATGTTTCTGATTTCCAGTGTGGTTGGAGGAATAATACTCTTACTTGGGTTTTATGCTGTCTTATGGGGAAAAGCCAAAGAACAACAGAGTATGAATTGTGGCTCTGAAAAACTGGGAGCCTCAACTGATGCGCAGAGCCCTTTGTTGCGAAGACACATAGAGGAAAAATATGTAGAATAATGCATGCAGATGCAATACTATTAGAACAATGAGCCCAAGGGATTATTTTCTTATTTTTTTCTCTGTTTGGAACTTGAATTTTTAGAGAGAGAAAAAAATTTCAAAGGATTCCATTTTCTTTTGTTTGAATCCAAACAAAAAATGACAGAAATTTTTATATAAAAAAAGTGAAAATTTGATTTGATGTCATTTTTTAATATATAGAATTTTGACATATTAATTAGTAAAACAAAAAGTGTCAAATTAAAGTTTCATAAATTTTTAGAAAAAGTATTTTCCTTTCTTTTTTTTTTCTGTTACTTTTTTCTTGCAATTTTTTTCCCCTCTAAAAGGTTCCAAACGGAGTCATGAATATTTCCAATTCGTCCAAGTCTTTTTTGTTGCGAAGTCAGTAAAAGTATGTAGAATAACGCATGTGGTCATACGTGTTTCTTAAAGCGGTTATAAGAAAACAGTTTCGGTGCGCCTAATAAGCGACTTTCAAGCCTCATTGCCCATGCCATGCATGCACATGCTAAGCCAAGTGATATGACTTTACCTCTATTATGGCTTAGAGATTATTGAACAATACTTGGAAAGATTGTTTTATTTCAAGTGATATGACGATTTAAACTAACGTGCGACAAGCAACTATGTTAATATATGGTTTTCTTTTTTCTTAAGAAAATGATTAATGTGTTTTCATTCAACCAAATATAGATTATAACAATGAATCTTATTCTTTTATGATATGGGGGCATTAGACACTACTAAAAAAAGTTTTTACCACGGCATGTGTACGGACGCGCCGTGGTAAAGGCATAAGCAACCACGGTGCTTATAAGGCGCCGTGAAAGACATTCATCTAAAAAGCGCCGTGGTAGGTGAATGTCTTTCACGGCGCTTTATAGGCGCCGTGAAACTGGTCTTTCACGGCGCTTTTTAGGCGCCGTAGTAGGTAAATGTCTTTAACGGCGCTTTATAGGCACCGTGAAAGCCCAGTTCTACGGCACCTATAAGGCGCCGTGATAGGGGCACTATATAAGGGCCCCAAATCGCGACCCCTAGCTCTCTCTTGCTCAATTCATGTTCTCCCCAAACCCAGCCGCGCTTCCATGCTCCAATACACCATATTTTCCGACCAAAGAGGTATTTCTAACCTTTTAAACTTATTTTTATCACTAAATTAAGATTACCTATTGTTTTAACTATGATTTTAACCTATTAATTTGTGAAAATTTCATATTTTAGGCTATATATTGATTTAGAATCTTAACCTTCCATATACCATTCTTTTTCAGAGAAAAAGATAATCCAACTCATTTTTGTCACTTAAATGTTTTACCCATTATTTTAACTATAGTTTTGACTTATTAATTTGTATAAATTTCATGTTTTAGGTTATGTTTGAGTATGTGTTTATTTAGAACCCGAAATTGTGAAATTGAAATTTCTTGGCTATGCATTGACAATCTCTACTCTTGTAAGTGCTACTTTAATTTTTTATTTACTAGAAATTTCATTTTTGGCTATGTTTTTCTATTTTAATATAAATTAATCCGAATTTAGGTTATTATAGTTTATTGTCTTATAGAATATAGATGTTAATATATCCATTTTTTAAAAATACTTTAGGTGAAGTTCATTTAGTTGCAAAATTTTATGATTGAAGGTATGTTGTCTCAATTTTTACTAATTTTATGTTTTAGGTAGTTAGAGAGTAAATTAACTTGAGATCTAGTTTGCAATTATTTTTTATTCTTAATTTCTTTTATATATATGGTCAATCTCTTGAGCATGCTTTTTTAATCTTTAATCTTCTAAGTAATAGTTAGACAATTTATTTACTAGAAATCATATTTTTGGGTATGTTTTACTATTTAAATGCAAATTAATCCGAATTTGTGATGTTATAATTTATGATTTTGTTGCTTAGAGGTATTGATACTCTCAATTTTTTATTTATTTATTTTAGGTGAAATATGAGTTCATTTAGTTGTAAAAAGTTTTAAATTGAAGGTGTGTTATATCAATTTATACCAATTTTATGTTTATTTACTAGAAACCATATTTTAGGTTATGTTTTTTAATTTCCATCCTTAGTGTCAATTAATCCAAATTTATGCAATTTTAATTGATTATTGTGTAGTTTTTTAAAAATTTACATATTCAATATTTTTAATTGCTAAAAGGTGAAGTCATGTGGAGTTGATCATTAGTTGCAAACGTTTAAAATTGAGGTAAGCTCTCTCAATTTCTACCAATTTTATGTTAGATTCTAAAATTTTTTATTTGTTAAAATTCTTATTTTGCATATATACTTATTTCAAATATATGAATTTTCAAATTTAAAGTGTTGTGGATTATAGATGTTGAATTTTATTTATTATTTTAATTTGTGTATAGGTTTTAGTAGAAGTTGGAGTACTTAGATTACTTGTAAATTAGTAAATTGAGCAAACTGAGGTATATTTTCTCAATTTTTTTTCTTTTATTAACTTACGTAACTTTCTACACTAGTTTTTTCTTATTATTTTGAAAAGTTTAAACTAGATGAGATATGATATCATATAGAAAATTGTACGTTGTGGTGATATAGTGATGTTATAATTGTGTGGGATTGCTTGAGTTTATTATTTGTTACACAAATAATAGTTTAGAATTAATGGTGCACCAGCTTCTATAAGATTACTATTGAATACTATTCATGGAGCGAATGAAGATGTTGTTGTTCATGTTCCCTTTGACGAAGAAATGTTTGGAGAAACTTTTCATTTGATTGATTAATTTCTAACAAATAAGGTGTTCAAATTTGTAATTTAATGGACAAAATTTCTACATAAAGGATGATATCGATGGACTTCTTAAAGAGTGGGTCGAAGAACTAATACAATTTCTCATTTGAGGTTCCTAATTTTTGTTCATTTAAACTATGTAGTCTTTGATGATCATGTTAGTTTGGCCTAGAAAACTAATGTATATACTTAGTTTATATACTATATGGATATGATCATGATCAAGTTATTATGTTTAGTAGTTCTATTATGTTAATTTACTCATCATCTACTTACTTTTATATTATGGACTATGATTATATTGTTAAGTTGGTAATTTTTGTTTAATGTTAGTATGTAAATTTATATTTATACTCTATTTTATTTGAAATATTTGGTGTATGTAATGGATTTGGATTATATTTATAAAATTCCAGGTGGTATAGATAAATATATTAAAAATACACCCTAGAAATATGTACCACGGCGCTTATAGAGTGCCTTAAAAAATAACGTTCATTCGAATACCAAGGCACTCCTTGAGCGCCTTGGTAGAGCCCATAAAGCGCCTTGGTAGGTCTACCAAGGCACTGAAAAAGCACTTTGATAGGCGCCTTGGTATCCTGGATACCAAGGCGCTTGACAGGCGCAGTGGAAGGTCTTCCACGGTGCTTTTTGAGCGCTTTGGTAGCCAGGACCTACCACGGCTCCCGGAACCAAGGCGCTTTTTGGAGCGCCGTGAAAGGCCTTTCAAGGCGCTTTTTAAGTGCCTTGAAAGACTTTTTTTGTTGTAGTGAGAACTGGAAATTTTTTATTATAAGAAGTATGGTCACCGCTGAGTTATACTTACGACTACTTTATAATTTTTGGGAATGAAATCACCTGTCTCATTATGAGAATATAAACAGGGAAATAAATATTTATAATTAATTGCTCAACTCAAATTCATATACGATATTTATGAGAATGTTCTATTCTAATTTTACGATATTCCAATGTGCACTGATCATACGAAGCAATAATTAAATTAAAGAATAACTACTTATTTGAAGCATGAGAGTGAATCTACTTGTCATAAAAAATAAATAGATACATAAAGTTCTGCAACATGATCAGAGCAAGATAAATGGGTCACAGATGGATATCGTCCTCGATCAATTACATCATATAAGTCGAGACTTTTTAGAAAGGGTCCAATTAACACTGTGCAGCATATTCTTGTTATCGTATAATGTTGAGAATTAACCAACGATAATCAACAAAAAATAAAAATAAGAATACACAGATTTAAGTAGAAAATTTTAATCAGAAAAAATCACTAATAAAAAAAAAATTTCACTATGTTAAAAACGAAATCACACTGTGTCTAATTGAAGTACCAAGAAAATGAAATCACATCCTTTGAATAATTAGTTGTCTATAAAATTATTATCATAACTTATTATTCTTATAAAATAGAGTTTTTACTCTTATTTTCCATTTCATCGGTAGTTTAAATCAATGAGTGTTTGATTTTAATTTTCATGATATTCATATGCAAATCAACAAAATTGTAGATGCCTTATATATCAACTATTCTTGAAAGATTGATTAACGAATTTTAAAAAATTAGCCCTTTTTTTAATATCTTTTTTTATGTCTTTCTCTAGTATACTCTCCTCGAATTATTATTCCCTTTATTAGTTTTTAGTTATTTTATGTAAGGAATGGAGCGTGCTTGGTGAAGTTTGTTATGACTTTATGACATTTATAAATTATACGCCCATTTATGTGAACAAGAATAAAATGTTTGTATATGTCATAGCAAAAGGAAAGACAAAAATAAGTGGTTTTATATAATTAATTGTCTGTTGTTTAATATAAGAAAACATGTATATCATGAAGCATCATATATATGAACAAAGTTATTTTTTTTAATATCATTCAATCAATTATGAAGCAAAACTAACAATTAGAAGAAGAAAAATCAACTACATTAAATGCATCCTTTAGAAAGTCTCAACATTTAAAAAAAAAAAATCTAAGAAGTACATCCTCAATATATATAACAAATAGATTATAAGTAGTTAGTTTATTTAGCGGATTCTTTCTCCCTCAAAAAAAAAAATAAAAATAGCGGATTCTTTCACAGTAAATATGAGCAAAAATGCAAAAATGTTCAAATAGTTAATTCGAGAAGATCTTTCACGGCGCTTTATAAATATGAACAAAAATGTTCAAATAGCGGATTCTTTCACAGTAAATATGAGCAAAAATGCAAAAATGTTCAAATAGTTAATTCGAGAAGAAAAAAAGAAGATAAAAAACGTTCATAACCACAACATTTCTTTCACGGTGTAAATATGAGAACAAATTACCTGAATTAATAAACAAAATTAAGAAAATTATTCTGTAAGCCACTCCTAATTGTTGTTGCAGTACTGTTTTTTTCTTTTTAATAAAAAGAGAAATTTATTTTAATCAACTAATATTGTATAAAAATATCAGAATATAAATGTTCTCTTACAACAAATAATCAACCAAACTCAGTTTCCTTTTTTTAAGATAAGAAAAAACCCTATCTATTACCTTCTACTAGGGACATAGAACTTTGCGCACAAAACAAAAATATTGATGCGCTCAAGAATTAAAAAATAGAAAAAAAATATGTATCTTGAAACTTTAAAGAAGATTTTTTTGGGTTCTAGTTAGACCTGTAAGATATAATTTGCTTAATTCACACATAATCAATATAGAACACAAAATATATGAAGCAGTAAAGGATAAATATCTCTTGAATTCAAGAGATATAATTAGCACAACGACAAGACTTAAATAATTCTGCAAGATAGGAAAACTGCGTGCGTACACGCATGCATTAGGCTTTAAATAGAAAGCATAAACAATGAATTGCATTGCTATTTCTATATATCAAAGAAAATTTTCATACCAAATAAATTATATTTGAACTGATGTATACCAAATGATTAATATTATGACTATACTCAATTTTCTATTTACCACAAATCGAGAATAAGGACAAAGTAGCGGGAATCTTTGCTTTTCAAAGTTAGCATCAATTAAGATAGAAAAGGCATTGATTCTAACCAAAATCAATTAATTTAAGTAATGAACCTAAATTGAAATCTAATAAACCACACATAATTTGTACCAAGCTGAAAAACTAATGAACCACACATAACTTACAGTAGAATAAATATACCAAAATACAAATCCAATGTGTTTTTTTTTTTCCTTCTTGATATTAATATTAAACTCTTATAAACTAGATCCTTTTATATGAACTCACACTTAGATGAATTAGAAATAGTATATATAAATTGATTTTGCAACAAAAACTCATGTACCAAAGCTTCAATGAAATGAACCATACTCAAAATTCAGTGTACCAGAGCCATCATGTAATTTTACAACAAAAAATATCATGAAGTATAGGAAACCACAATCAATTCTTAATGCATATATTCATAAATTTATGAACTAAAAACATAATTTATTAACCACACACATAAGTTTATGAACTACATACATAGTTTTATGAACCATGCACGAAACCAAAAATAAAAGTAGTTAATTTATACAAAACGATGTTATTCTTAAATTCAGTATTCTTCTCACAATAGAATATTACTAACGAAATCACACCATTAAATACGGCAAATTGAAGATTATGAACCAAATTTTCAAAAGTTCTTTTCATCACTCATTTAACCAATCTCGTATATACCAATATTAAATATGCATATATCACAAATAAAAAACTATGAACCAACAAATAATATCAGAATTCATATTCTTTTCACCATAACCATTAATTAAACTAGGAATTCATCAACCAAAAATAAAAATCCCAAAAATTTCAACTAAATCTACTAAAAATTAAAATCTCAAAAGTGATTAAATTTAAGTATTTTACCTAAAAATAATCGAATAAAAACAATGAATCAACTGAAAACCTTAAATGCAAATTAATAAAAAGAAGTGAAGATTAATTGTCGTTGATTTACTTTCGAACCTATGGATTTGAAAGCTTCTCGATAGAACGTCGATCTTTGTTGATGGCACTTTGATATTTGTGGATGAAGTTGTAGATTGAAGTTTGATCATTTTAGATTGAAGTCTAACAAAATATTCAATAGCAATGAGGCTCCGGTATTGACACTCTTCAAGAAGATGAAGATGTTGATGTTGGTAAAGGTTCATGGAGGAAGAAAATTACAGAGGCCAAAGAAGGGGGTTTTTTTTTTCTTTTTTTTCTTTTTCTCTAGAGCATGAAAATTGAGGGAGTACATAAAGTAATAGTTCAGTAAGGGTATTTTTGGTACAAACTTCCAACAGATCTTTGCTTGGGTCATTTGACTATAGAAAGGGGGAAAAAAAAAAGGTCATGGTTATATATCGAGTTTTGAGCCTAAAACTGACCAAATAGCTATGTAGCCCTATCATTAATTGACCCGAAAACCCAAGAGGTCTACTAAGCCTAATTCTCAATTATGATCATAAGTAATAAACTGAGCCTTCAGGCATTAGTTAAGCTATGCCCAATATATTTTTGACAAAAAAAAAAGCTCAGTTAATAACTGCAGAAATAGATACGGGATTTTTAGCCAAATGGTTGAATTCTGGATAGTGTTCGAAAAATGTTTGTTTTTTAAACACTGTTAAAAAATGACCGAATTTTGAAAAATATTTGAAAAATAACCGTTTTTTATATTTAATAGATCAAAATATATTAATTTATTTTTTAAAAGATTGATTTATTTAAAAAAAAATAGATCAACTAAAAAAAATCATTTATCAAAATAAAATTATAAAATAACCGTTTATTTAATATGTGTAAAAACCGACCATTTTTTAAATTGATCTAATAAAAAAAGATATTTCTTATAAATACTAAATAGGTAAATTCTAACAAGACTAAATAATTATCGTCTATCATCAAAGTTAGTTACTTCAATTGATATACTGTTAATGAGTTTTTATTTCAATTTAATAAATATCTAAAATGTTTAGTTTGTTTATATTATCAAGAATCATAACATAGTTATTTGTCGTTTATTTTAAATTGTCATCCTGTACCAGTCACAGTACATGGAATTATAGGATTATGGAAGTATTTTGACAAAAACAATTTATTAATCTGTGGCATCGATGTATTGCCTTGGCGTGACGATCATCACAGTACCCGTAAGCTTTATGGCAGAAAGAGAGTTGAATTCTTGGATATTGATGCCTGATGTAACATTGGACACCGCTGTATTCTCGGTACGTAAGAATCAAAGGCATATTTATTAATCTGTTTTGGAGAGGTAAGGGAATGAGAAACATTCCCCACTCATTTTTTCTCCTTCCCCTCCGGTTTTTTTCCGGCTCATTTCCTTTAGGTTTAGTAAACGTGGCCTAATTATTTTAGACTCACTACAACTTATATTATACAAAATTGTATTTTAGACTCACTACAACTTATATTATACAAAATTGTTTGAGATAAGTCTCACTATAAGCTCTGGATTTCTCTTTTTGTTTCAGGGGTTCTTTCGACAAGCTTTTATTACCGCCATTTACTCTTGTTTCTTGCCCTCGAAGGAGCCTCTCTATATCTCACTTGGTTTTATGCTGTCTTATGGGGAAAAGCCAAAGAACAAGAGACTAAGAATAATACTTGCGGCTCGGAAAACTTGAGAGCGAGCCTCCATTGATGCACAAACCCCTTTGTTGCAAAGTTGCATAGATGAAAAATGTGTCGAATAACGCATGCAAAGGAATTACTATCCAGTTGATTTAGAAGATTGAGTCCAGCAGATAATGGAAAAATTAATAAACCAATTTCTTCGAAAAACTGTCTATTTATTGCAATTATTTAAGCATATAGTACTAAAATGGCAACAATGTGCAACCAACAACTTTTTGATATGATGACATATAAAAAATCGAAAAACAAAGGAAAAAGCTTTGTTCATAATTCATATGATGCTTTCGTAAGTAACATGAAACAAAAACAAAATTATATTTCATAATTCATGATATGCTGCTTTCACTTATATAGAACAAAAAAAATATATATATAGAACCCCTTTTTCTTTTTTCTTTTTTTTTTTTCTTTCTACGACGTCTATGAACATTTTAGTTTTGATCAAGTGCTTAATTTAGGAGTATTAATGTCGTACAAATTTCTCAAAGCACACTCTATATCCCGTATAAAATAACTAGAACTTGATAAAGAGAAGGTAAACAAGGGAGTGTATACAAGAAAGACGTCAATAACGAAGAACATGCTAATTTTTTTCAGAACCAAATATTTTATATGAATTCATATACACATGATATTTATGGAATCTACAATAATCATATTGATTTGCACGTAGACATCATGAAAACCACATCAGTTGATTATGAAAATACTCAACTTCATTCAACAAACTATGTTTTCATTACAATAGGGCAAAATGTTGTATTTTGCGAAATCCTTAAATTAAGGTGAGAAAAATATAGCAACAGAGGTTACTGATTTTGAATTTGTGAAGAAGAAGAAGAAATTAACGACAACAAAACTATCCCTTAAAAGTCTCATCAACATAAATTAAAAATAAAATAAAAAATACATCTGGAATAAGCAGTGGAATATTGCAAGAAATCTAAAAAGAAGACTAGTCCAACTAGTTAATTTCAGAAAGAAGAAGAGCAAAACTGTTTATGAGCAGGGGAATTTCTTTCAGAGTAAATATGAGAACAAATTTTCTGAATTGATTAAGACAAGCGATCAAGTAAATAAAGATTTATTAACCACTCCTAATAATCAAAGGAAGTTAATGAACATTCTTCTTTATTGTTAAAGATAGTTAAATATTCACTTAGGAATTAATACTGGATTCCAACAACTACAGATCATGCTAATCTTTTGAAATAGCAAACTCAGTCGCCATAATATTTTACGCATTGCTTTTTTTGCAATCTTACATCTAAAGAAAAAAAATCTGAAGTAAGTTAGTACTCGATTATCTCTATCTTGGTTCACAAAAGCTATAGAAAACCAAAAGCTATAAAAAAAACTATTAAATAAAATATAAAGGGATAATATCACTTTTATACCTTGTATTTTGACACTTTATTCAGTTTGTATCTTGTGTTTTAGTTATTATCAATATTGACCCTTATATTAAATATTTGTAACAAATTTAGACCATGACACTAATTTAGAGCCGTTAATTTACTAAAATAATTTAATGAACTTATTCTCGGATCAGTTTTTATATGCCTTATTTTTAATTTTTTAAATGGCATCTTAGTAAATTAACTGTTCTAAATTGGTATCAGGGTATAAATTTGTAATAAATTTCAAATCTAAGGGTCAATGTTGATAATAATAAAAGCACAAGGTATAATTTGAACAAAATGTCAAAATATAAGGTATAAAAATGATATTATTCCTTAAATAAAATGTATCAGCCTTTTGGAAATAGCAATAAATAAAACATATCATAGTAGCTGGCCAGCTATTCTAGTTGACTATTAACTTTTTTTTTTAAAAAAAAAATAGTCCAAAAATTTTCAGAGAAAATTAAAACAAAGTAACGAAAATAATAATAATAATAATAATAATAATAATAATAATAATAATAATAAAGAGCAAACAAACAAACATGTATGTTATCTTTACATAATTCCAACGTGCAATAATCAATGGAGACAATTATTGACGTTTAGCTGTAGGAAAATTCATGCTATAGAGTACATGTAGTTTTTAGCAATGCACATCAAAAAAGGAGGCCTATATTTTTTTTAATTTGTGCATGGGTCTCACGTCTTTATTAGTCATTTAGTCGTAGTGCTATAACGTAACAGATGCTCTTTAATACTACTCTTATAGCCATATATAATCTTATAGCATGCATAATCTTTTTTTTTTTTTTTAACATATAGCTACGTATTTAAGCTGGAAAAAGGTCGTTTATTTCCTTTTTTTTAAAAAAAAAAAATACATCCGAGCATAATCAAGTTCTAGAACCAATCCTCCAAGTTTAGCCGAAAACGTACGAGACCTTACAAATATATTCAAGTTTATGTTAGGTTCAGTTTCCGAGGAAAATGTCCTTTAAAACATAAGAAAAAAGTTTTGGAGAAAAATAGAACATCACAATCAATGAGTAAAACGAATAAATCAAAAAAGCATGTATGTTTATGAGAATAGATAAATATTGGTGCTTAATTAGCACTTAACAATAGGAAATAGTTGGAATAACATACATCTATACATGATCTATATACATTTTAATTAATATGCGGTGTTAAGATAACAAATTTTAAATCTCGACAATATCTCAAATTATCAATAACACAACAATAACAACAATAATGAAATTTAGGTGAATGACCAAAATTTTAAATTTGATTAAGTAGATGTCCACTTTTAAAATTTTATAGCTAAATGTCCAGGTATATATATTTTTACACTTGGTAGATACACATATCTACCAATTTTAGTTACTGTACTGAAATGTACTGGGTATATAATTTTTTATACTGGGTATATAAAATTTTACACTTAGTATATATGCATATATACCGGACATTTTAATATAACATTTGACAAAGAGACATTTACTGGAATTGGGCCCAAAATTTGGTCATATTTCTATAAGCCCCATAATATTAGGTATATATTAGACAAAAAAAAAAAAGGGCGCGTCTACAGTAGGGGCGCCCCTACGTAGGGCCCTGTCTATTCACCGTTGGATGGGAATCTATATATAAATAGATTCTCCACAGATTCCCGTTATTCCCCACAGATTCCCATCCAACGATAATTAAGGCATGACCCTACGTAGGGACGCCCCTACCGTAGCCATCCCCAAAAAAAAATATCAAAATGCAAACTATAATCATTTGGCTTGAAGATTTTATTCTTTATTTCAGACGCTAGGAATTATTAAAAAAAAAAAAAAGAAAAAGTACAATGTATCCCATGATTAACTCGCATGTCTATTCAAAGATTCCAAAATATAGATTTAAATAATTGGACCTATCAACCTCTCAAACAAAAATAATAATAGTTGGGTGTTGTAATCAACCACTCAACTTCGATTAGTGAATGTCTAATAAAAAGGCATAGATAATTTTTTTTTTTATAAACAAAAAGGGCATAGATAATTAAGTCTCTATAATCACCATGTTTTTCTAAGGCAGAGAAAGAGGAAGAGACAGAGACAGAGATGGGAAGCTGGAATAATTGTAAGAAACATGTTGCGCCGTTCGCAGCCATGGCCGCAGTTGAGTTCTCCATAGTGGCTTTTTCAACCTTGTACAAAGCAGCCCATGCCAAAGGATTGAGCTTCTTCGTTTTTACCACCTATTCTCACATACTAGGCTCTCTTATTCTCCTAATCCTTTCCCTCATCTTTTCCAGGTGACCCTTTCTTTTTCTTGTCTTTTCCTTTCTTTTTTTTCTTTTCTTTTTTCTCAATATTACTAGAATGATCTACTTATATGTTTGCATATAATTTGATTCTGAGCTTTTGCAGAGGGGGACTTCCTCCGTTCAACCAGTCTGTCCTCTACAGAATTATCATTCTTTCAGTAATGGGGTACCGAAATAATTTGCTTTGTTTGATTATATGATGTATACAGTAAAAATATACAATAGTTAAGAAATAGAGCCATTTTTCTTTTAATAATTTTATTCGAAAAAGGCAGGTTTTTAGCGATTATGTGTGGACTTAAAGGTATTGAACATAGTTCACCCGCTCTGGCTTCTTCCATCAGCACACTCGCACCACCATTTACCTATGTTCTCGCTGTTCTTTTCAGGTTTTTCCCTTTTTTTTTTTTTTTTTTTTNTATATTTTTTTTAATTTGTGTACGGGTCTCACGTCTTTATTAGTCATTTAGTCATAGTGCTATAATATTACAGATGCTCTTTTTTTTTTTTAAATGGGGCTAAACTGAGGTCATTATTGACGTTTAGCTGTAGGAAATTCGCGCCACAGAGTGCATGTAGTTTTCAGCAATGCACATCAAAAAAGGAGGCCTATATTTTTTTTAATTTGTGTACGGGTCTCACGTCTTTATTAGTCATTTAGTCATAGTGCTATAATATTACATATGCTCTTTTTTTTTTTTTAAATGAGGCTAAACTAATGACCTCCACTTATTACAAATTAAAGGAAAATACCTACTACTACTCAATCCCCACCCCACCCTATTAAAGATAATAGGATCCTAGGTAGTAGAAGCTCTTACCACTTGAGCCAACCCACTTCGTCAACAGATGCTCTTTAATACTACTCTTATAGCCATATATAATCTTATAGCATGCATAATCTTTTTTTTTTTTTTTTACATATAGCTAAGTATTTAAGCTGGAAAAAGGTCGTTTATTTCCTTAAATTTACAAAAAAAAAAAAATCCATTCGAGCATAATCAAGTTCTAGAACCAATCCAAAAAATATATATATCCAAGTTTAGCCGAAAACGTACGAGACCTTACAAATATATTCAAGTTTATTATACGTTCAGTTTCCGAGGAAAATGTCCTTTAAAACATAAGAAAAAAGTTTTGGAGAAAAATAGATCATCACAATCAATTAGTAAAACGAATAAATCAAAAAAGCATGTATGTTTATGAGAATAGATAAATATTGGTGCTTAATTAGCTCTTAACAATAGGAAATAGTTCGAATAACGTACATCTATACATGATCTATGTACATTTTAATTAATATGCGGTGTTAAGATAACAAATTTTAAATCTCGACAATATCTCAAATTATCAATAATGTTAGGTATATATTAGACCAAAAAAATATCAAAATGCAAACTATAATCATTTGGCTTGAAGATTTTATTCTTTATTTCAGACGCTAGGAATTATTAAAAAAAAAAAAAAAAAAAAGTACAATGTATCCCATGATTAACTCGCATGTTTATTCAAAGATTCCAAAATGTAGATTTAAAATAATTGGACCTATCAACCTCTCAAACAAAAATAATAATAGTTGGGTGTTGTAATCAACCACTCAACTTCGATTAGTGAATGTCGAATAAAAAGGCATAGATAATTTTTTTTTTTTTTTTGATAAACAAAAAAGGCATAGATAATTAAGTCTCTAGAATCACCATGTTTTTCTAAGGCAGAGAGAGAGGAAGAGACAGAGACAGAGATGGGAAGCTGGAATAACTGTAAGAAACATGTTGCGCCGTTCGCAGCCATGGCCGCAGTTGAGTTCTCCATAGTGGCTTTTTCAACCTTATACAAAGCAGCCCATGCCAAAGGATTGAGCTTCTTCGTTTTTACCACCTATTCTCACATACTAGGCTCTCTTATTCTCCTAATCCTTTCCCTCATCTTTTCCAGTTCTTTTTCTTGTCTTTTTCCTTTCTTTTTTTTCTTTTCTTTTTTCTCAATATTACTAGAATCATCTACTTATATGTTTGCATATAATTTGATTCTGAGCTTTTGCAGAGGGGGACTTCCTCCGTTCAACCAGTCTGTCCTCTACAGAATTATCATTCTTTCAGTAATGGGGTACCGAAATAATTTGCTTTGTTTGATTATATGATGTATACAGTAAAAATATACAATAGTTAAGAAATAGAGCCATTTTTCTTTTAATAATTTTATTCGAAAAAGGCAGGTTTTTAGCGATTATGTGTGGACTTAAAGGTATTGAACATAGTTCACCCGCTCTGGCTTCTTCCATCAGCACACTCGCACCACCATTTACCTTTGTTCTCGCTGTTCTTTTCAGGTTTTTTTTTTTTTTTTTTTTTTTTTTTTTTTTGTCCCTCTCTCTCTCTCTCTCTTTCTCTCTCTCTCGCGTTTGTTTTCCTTTTCTGAGTTTTGTTATGTCCTTGGAACATGTCACTTTCGAAGTTAAAAAAGCTGAGATTTTGCTCCCTGAATGTTTTGTTGTAGATCCTCTGTTTTTATACATAGATATTTTTCGGACAATAATTGAAAATTTGGGCATAAATTTATCAATTGCAAAATAGACTATTTAAAAAGTGATACTTTCAAAACTCTTTGTACCATAGATATTTACGAAATTATATACGCACCATAGGGTACGTTGAAAGGTCTACTTTGCAAAAATTGGTTCATTTATTAAAAAATAACTTTGAAATGGTCTACCTTTCCTAATTTCTACTTGTGGATTTATGCAGTCGATGTATTACCATCTTTTTTTTTAAATAATAATAATAATAATGAAGTACGAGAGCTAGAATTCCTTTTTCTTTTTCCTTTTTTCTTTTTTTTTTCGAGGGGATGAGAGCTAGAATTCTAAATACACCAAAAAGATCAATACAATTTTCACGTTAAGTGTTTCAACAGCCAATAGAAAATAGAGAGTAGAATGTTAGGTGTCTAGCCTCTAACAGTCGTATATTCTCCAACAATGAACTATATATGAGTGAAATTCTGAAATTCAAAATTTTGATATTCTCTCTCGATTCTATCTGTCTTGAAAATTTTGTCCAAAGGATGGAGATTCTAGATTTGAGAAGCTCAACGACTCAAGCAAAAGTGCTAGGCACCATAGTTTCGATATCAGGCGCATTGGTGGCAATTCTCTACAAGGGTCCAACCATTCTATCGTCTAAATCCATGAAAGTACCATACCATTCTCTGGGAACATCTCAAGCGAATTGGGCCATAGGCGGCTTTTTACTTGCCATACAAAATCTTATGTTCTCAGCCTCTCACATTCTTCAGGTCAGTTTACTTGCAGAATCATAAGATTTCATGACCATTATTGTAATTAAGGTTGAAGATATATATTCAATAAAATTAGAGGAAAAAGAAAATTGAATTCCTCTAGCACTACTTCACAGGCCCAGATTCTATTAATGTACCCAGCTAAGGTGAATGTGGCATTAATGTACCTTCTTGGCATGACACTCATCGCAATACCTGTAAGCTTTATGGTGGAAAAAGACTTGAGTGCTTGGATGTTGAAGCCAGATATAAAATTGGTCACCATCTTGTACTCGGTAAGAAACTAAATATTGTTACACACTCGCCATAACATATACTATATACAAAGGTGTTTGTGATACGTCTGACCGAAGGATATTTCTCCTTTTATCTCAGGGGCTCTTTGGACAAGCTTTTATTGTCGTTGTTCACTGTTGTTGCTTGACCTTGAAGGGTCCATTCTATATTTCGATCTTCAAGCCACTCTCTATTGTCATTGCAGCTGCTGCAAGTTTCATTTTCCTTGGCGATGATCTCCATCTTGGGAGGTATATATATACACAACTCCCCATTACTCTTTTCTCTTTCTTATTTAATTAGTTGAATATTACAATTAGTTTATCAACAAATAGGCTTTTTTTTTTTTTAATAATATGATCTTTTTATGTTTCTGATTCTCAGTGTGGTTGGAGGAATAATACTCTTACTTGGGTTTTATTCTGTCTTATGGGGAAAAGCCAAAGAACAAGAGACTAAGAACTGTGGGTTTGAAAACTCGGCAGCCTCAAGTGATGCACGTATCCCTTTGTTAAAAAGTCAGGGTAATGTGTAGAATAACGCGTGCGAAATACTACCGAATTGACTCAGAAGACTGATTCCAAGAAATCGAAATACTACCGACGGGTATTGTACAAATCATAGTCTACAATGTTATTATAATTCCATCTTGGAACTCCTTCACAATACGTTGGCAAAGATGCATGGAAAACAACTTTGTTCATATAATGATTCCAAAAAATAAAAAAGAAAAAAAAACTCTTGTTCATAATTCATATATGATGATTCGTAATATGAGAATGTTAATTTGCCTTATAAGGATTAAAAAAAAATTTACACAGTTATATTTCATAATTTATATGATGCTTCGCTATATATATACACACATATAAGTATTAAGATTTGCTTCTTTTTATGTCACAATTGTTTTCTTTTTTTTTTTTTTTTGAAACAATTCACAATTGTTTTCTGATGTAATAATCTTTGTTCTGGGCAGAATAATGTCAATCCGATTATAAAATATCGATCATGTAATAACATATGTGTGCGCGAACTATTATATCAAATATCATGTGACTTATCTAAAACTAAATGGTACTAGGTACACATTAGTGCCGCATAGAACTTGCTAATCATTTTGTATCATCATGTTATAAAGTCTTTCCCGTTTAATTTTTGTTTTTAATCTTTTTTATACTCCTAAAATAGGAGTAACAAGGCACTCTTTTTTTTTCTGAATTCTCTATATAACTACGATCTGCAGTAGATACTACGCCTCCGGAGAATAAGATCTCTATTTTCATTTTGTTTTTATTTTGTTTTCCAATCCCCTTTATTGTGTGAAGGTAGATTTCGATCTCTATGATCATTTTGTCCTGTTTTTTATGCTGTATTTATTTCGGATATGGAGTAAAAAAATACTGATAAATACTAACGTCTGTGAAAAACGTATCACTATATCTTTTAGAAGAGCAAACTTGGGTGATAGAGAGTGTTTTGCAAGAATCGAAGTTTATCAAACGTATTAATAGTGGTTCCAAGTCTCATTGAGGACGTAGTCTGTTGTTGAATATATTCTTTTTTTTTCCCTGACGTTGTGGTTGACCATGTATTTAAGATGTAATTTCATGATTTACCTTGGTTTGTTTTAGGAGTAGAGGGTGAGCTTATAATTTGGTTGAAGAAATATCTTCGTACAAGAGAATCTGTTATTGTAAAAGTTTTTTCTTTTTCAATAATATGCCTGTAAATATCTAAAACAAAGTCTAAAAAATATTTAGTGACACAAATATCCTTTTGGACCATTGACAAACTAAGAGTAATCCAACAAATGTTTTCTTCCATTCTGTTCCTAATTAATACGGTGCTTCGTATCATAAATGTATTCTGTAATATAAAACAAAAACAAAATTATGTAATCTACTCTTCTTGTCTTTTCTTTCTATGACACACGTGAACGTTTTAATTTTGATCAATATGGTGCTTAATTTAATTAGGGCCGTTTGTTTCCAAGGAAACTTCGCCAAGCACCACTCCATCCCTTAATAAAGAAAAAGTAAATCAGGGAGCTTATACAAGCAAGACGTCAATCTAACGAAAAATTAACATGGCTAATTTTTCTGAAGTTGGCTAATTCTCCAAAAACATATTGGAAATATATGGCATCTATAATCATAAGCTTTGCGTATTAAATATCACGAAATTCACTGTCGAACAGTGCCTGTGGATTCGCAGCAAAATATATAGTGAACGAAAACTAATATAGTAAAATCTCAATCTGCATTCAACCAAATCCGTTTTCAATACAATAGGGCGTCCAAAGATATAGATTTTTAATATTCTCTCTCAATTTCATCTCTTGTAAATGTTTTAAAGCATGGAAATTATAGATTTGAGAAGCTCAACCACTCAAGCAAAAGTCACAGGCACCATAGTTTCGATATCAGGTGCATTGGTGGCAGTTCTCAACAACGGCCCAAACATTCTATCGTCTCAATCTTCGGAAGTACCATACCCATTCTCCGGGAACGTCTCAAACGAATTGGGCTATAGGCGGTTTTTACTTGCCACAGATCATCTTCTGAGCGCAGCCGCTCACATTCTTCAGGTTATGATTTACTTACAGAATCTTCAGATTTCTTGACCTTTAATGTAAGTAAGGTTGAAGACCGAGATTCAGGGAGAAAAATAAAAAAAAAAAATTTTTTTTTTTTTTAATTTCTCTAGCACTACTTGACAGGCCAATGTCCTAATAATGTACAGATGAGCTGAATATATGTGGCATTTATGTACAGCCTTGGCGTGACAATCATCACAATACCTGTAAGCTTTATAGTAGAAAAAGAGTCGAGTGCTTGGGTGTTGAGGCCTGATATAACATTGGCCACCGTTGTATACTCGGTAAGAACCTAACTATATTATAGACTCGATCGCCATAACATATACTAAAGAAAGGTGATTGTGATAAGTTCGACTTAATTAAGGTCAGGATTCCTTTCTTCATTTCGGGGGTTTCATTGGACAAGCTTTTAGTGGCGCCGTTCACTCTTGCTGCCTTCTCTTGAAAGGGCCTCTATATACCTCAATCTTCAAGCCACTCTCAATTGTCATAGCTGCTGCTGCATTTCCTTGGTGATGATCTCCATCTTGGGAGGTATACAACTACATAACTCATTACTCTTTTAAGCTATTTTGTTTAGTTGGATATTACAATCAAAATTAGAGTTAGTTTATCAAAATATAGGCTCTCTNAGAGTGTGAGTTGTGGCTCTAAAAATTTGGGAGCCTCAGCTGATGCACAGAGCCCTTTGTTGCGAAGTCACATACAGGAAAAATACGTAGAATAATGCATGCAGATGAAACACTATCAGAATACCGATCCAAGAAAATAAACATTTTTTTTGCTTTTTAATGTTTGTGATTTGTCCAGGTCCTTTACTGCTTAATTACTTTAAGCCTTGTCTGTTTTCATATACCAATAGAACAAATAACTTTGTAGCTCATAATTTGGCAGCGTGGGCCACTTTAACTCTTTTTTTGGCTCTTTTTCTTTGTCTGATATTCCTGCTGGGGTTTTTTCCAACCAGCAATCGTGTACTACTATTCCTTAATTTTTCTTTCCTTAGGTGTTTGTGGTCTTTTATGTGGCCCTGTTCTTTCTGTTTTGTCTTAATGAAATCTTCTTTCAGCAAAAAAGAAATCTAATGCATGCAGATGAATGTATACTATCAACCAATGGCAGAGGCAAGACTAATTTGCAATGGGGTGTAAGGCGATTTTAAATATACAATAATGTGAAAAACTATCTTAAACTTTGTAATAGTATTAATCCAAATGATAATAAAATACATGTACATTAGAACACATTATATAATTAGATTTCTAAAAAGAATAGATTTTTTTGTTCTAATTTCTTATTCTCATTAAGTAATTGTCTTTCCTTTTCAATATCTGTGGAGAAAAAAATATTTAGAATACATATCGAAATTGAATAAATGAGTTTTGATAGGTGTAAATGTGATAATTTCACATTTAATAGTGAAAAATGTCTTTAAAAGAGTATAATAATTAGGTTAGTTCAGTGGGGATAAATTAGAAAAAAAATATATAATACATATATTCTTAAAATGAAAAATGAAAATAAACGTTGAGTGAGGAGCCATTGTCCCCCTTCCCTCCGTCCCCGCTGTCAACAAAGAGTAAAGAATTGTGGCTCCAGAAGTGAGTTTTGCTTAAAGCAGTTACGAAAAAACAGTATATGTTGTGCCTACTAATAAGCGGCTGTCAAGCCTCACTACCCATGCCATGTGTGACGTGCTTCCGCGGGAAGGCTCGTCCATGACAAGAGTGAGCTTAGGAAACTAGCCATGCGGTCTTGCCCACGGGAGTTTGTCTACGGTCACTTATGTGGACTTTCGGGACATAATTGGAATTTTCAGCATTATTCGGGACATAGTCGGAATTTCGTAACTTGTTCGTCTTGCGTCCGATAATTTTTTCGGTCGTGGGGACCCGATCTCCTCAATGAGAAGATCATAGATATGCGATCGTTTTGTTGATATCCTGAATAAAAGTATTTATTAGGCCATATGCTTTCTAGGCGAAAATCATGTTTCCTTGGTAAATTTGGCTAAAAGCTCAAAATGCTCTTTAGGAAGGTGCATGGTGTTGGTTCTCCACCACCCCCGGCCACGATGGGCAGGCACTAGAGAATCTCGAGGGGACCCTTGATGTCTCCACGAGTAGGAGAGACTCATGGACAGTACTGGCCGCCTAGTATTGCGCATAGTCTCCACACTAGAGGTTCAGTGGTGCGTTCGACTTGCGGCCCGCTATGCCGTAAGCACGGTTCGTGGACTGAGCTTCCTAGAGGATGTGTAGAGCTCCTAGACCACGCATGCCTCAACGTGAGATAGTCACAGGAAGGCCACTCATAGGGAGATCGAGAATGCATGGTGTGCCAAGACCTTGCATGCCTCAACTCAAGTTGGCCTCAGGTAAGTCACTTGTGGAGTGGGATAACTAGAGGGTGGGTGGTATGCCAAGACCTCGCATGTCTCAACGCCTCGGCAGTAAGTGGGGAACTGGTGCAAAATTTCTCTCATTCAAATGAATTTTAATGGAATCTTGGATGGAATATGCCAAAAAGACCAAAAAAATAACACATTGCTAGTCCTGTAAGTCGATAGGTCGTGATAGCATTGTATGGAAACTCTGGCCAAGAGTAAAAAAATAATGTGCGACCGTCGTATGAGGTTTTTATTAAAAACTCATTCCCTCATCAAAGGGGCATCTCATACTGCACTAATATTGTCCCGCTTCAACGAGACACATTATAAGATCTACAAGTTTCACTTCAACGGGAGAGTCTGCATCAACAAACTTACCTACCCAGATATGACAGACTAGTAATTATAATTAAAATTTATCTTACAAAATTAGTTCAATGGTACTCACTTTCAAATACTTTATAATGAAATTTTCAATTTACAAGCAAGACGTGCCATGCGCATGTCATTTCATAATAACATAAAACTAAAAACATTATTTTACTTACGAATTGTTCACTTTTAGTCATGATTTTTATCCTTATTAAAAGTAAAGTTTTTTGTAATTTATAAAATAAGAGAGCCTAAATTTGGATTTCTGTCCAAATCTTCAACCGCTGAATTAAATGATGGATTAATTGATTTCATTTTTTCCTGATAACTATGCCGAGGGGACTCCTGAAAAAAAAAAAAAAAAAAAAAAAGAAGGTGAAAATAAAAAACTATGCAGAAGGGAGAGAAGTCGAGACACAGACGGAGAGAGAAGGGGGAAAGATAGTTTGTTTTGAGTTTTTCTTCTGTGTGACTCATGTTATCAAAATTTTCGTACACTTATTCTTATGATGAAAGGGTATTTAATCCAAAGGTCAACCAATGCTCGTACGACACTGTTATTTTCCACGCTCCGACGATAATTATATCCAAAAACATATCATATATTATATTGTATAATTTACAAGCACGTTTAAAGATTCCAAAATTAATGTAAGCCTTTAGCTTAAATGAGTTATTAACCAACCACTCAGACTTTTCTATTTATATTTTTTTTAATTGGGCGATCTAACCACTGCTCAACTTCAATTAGTGAACTAATACTCTTTAAAACAATCTATAATATAAAAGTCACACATAGGTAAACAATCATAATCACTCTGTTTTCTCAGAGAGAAAGAGAGAGAGAAAAAGAAGAGAGATGGGAAGCTGGAACAATTGTAAGGAAAACGTCGCGCCGTTCGCAGCCATGGCCGCAGTTGAGTCCTCCATCGTGGCTATGCATGTCTTTTATAAAGCAGCCCATGCGAAAGGATTGAACTTCTTAGTTTACATAACCTATTCTTACATTTTAGGCTCTCTTCTTCTCCTACTTCTAACCTTAATCTTTTCCAGGTGACCCTTCTTTTAATTTTCACTATAACAAAAACACATCATCTACTTATAATTATTATTGTTGTTGTTGTTACGCAGGATATGTTAGCATATTATTTGATTTTGAGCTTTGCAGAAATGGACTCCCTCCCTTTAAGCGGCCTGTCCTCTACAGAATTATCCTTCTTTCAGTGATTGGGTATGAAAGTAATTTACTTGTTTGATTGATCATATATAATATCATATCATACACTAAAAAGATACAAGAATTTTTTATAATAAAAAAAGAGAGAGAACCCTTTTTTTTTTCTCTTTCATTTTTGAAGTAATTAGTTATATATGTTTGGAAAAGGCAGGTTTATTGCGAGGATGTGTTCATATAAAGGCATAGAATATAGCTCACCGGCTCTGGCTTCTTCTATCAGCACCCTTTCGCCCGCCTTTACTTTCGTTTTGGCCCTTCTTTTCAGGTTTTAATTTATACCTTTTCAATTTTTCATTATGTAGCCCACCAACGTGTCTGTTTCCTACTAGAAAGGTTGCGGTTTTGCTTTGTTCCTCAACTTCCATGTTTTACCGCGACTCCTCTGTTTTTATTTTTTATTTTTCCAGAGGGATGGCAGTAGGAGAAATTAGAGTAATATTTTTGGAGTTATGTCAATATTAAGTTTATTAGATGTTGCACTAACTTATATGTGCTTCTTTTTCCTTTCAAAGAAAAAAAAAAGAAAAAATAAGAAACCACAAGAAATAAAAATAAATGATAAATGAGGATGAAGATTGACATTTTTGAGTTTTGATTTCTGCAAGATTATACCTTTATGTTTAAAATTTATTCAAATGTCTATCCTGCGCAAATTGGCTAAAAAACATCTTGTTCAACTTGAAATTGGAATTAAAAATATCTTACTCTTACTGTCAAACACCTAAAATCCATTGAAAATTATTTAAAGCAAATGGTATAAATCATCCAATTATTTATACACCATGTACATTTGAAGATATTTTAAGTGTGAGAGATGTAATCTTCCACAAAGACCTATTTGTATTTTTTATTTATTTTTATTTTTTTCTTTTTGCAAAATAGTCTTTCTCGACAATGCTCGACCACGATCAATTTTATACTTACTATACAAAAAGACCATTGTGCAAAATTTATACATAAATCTTTTGTTAAATCTCACTTTCAAAATATTCATTTCACCTAATTTCCCTACTAAAAACCTCTAATGTGGTTTAGCAAAATTTTAGTTTCGATATTATGGTTTTAAGAATGCAAACGAAACCCTCAAATTGTCTAATCTGTTATATTATCCCTTCAGACAGTATTTATACAGACTTTTGTCAATTCTTAGTTTGAAAATGACCCAAGTCCCTTCGGTCGAATGGTAAAATTATCATTCAACTTAAATAACAAAATAACTTAAAACATGCGAAATACCTAAATTTTTATTGTTTAAAAATTCTACAATTTTTTTTTCTTTTTAAAAGGGTGATTGATTATAAATTTAAGGAGATAAGTTTAACTCTTTTTTACAATCAAATTTCGACTAATTGTATTAATGTCATTTCCCTCTTAGAAAAATACAGAGTATTACTGCCATTTCACAACATGTGATTTTGACCAAGCAAGGGATCATTTTGATCTAATTTTGACCAACATGTGTTTTGCTAAAACACAATGGAGAATTTTGGTATTTTTCTTTTTTGATAAAATTTCCTCTTTAATCGACTATATAACCTAAGTTGTGTCATTGAACGAACAGTGATATTTCCGTAGTTTGACTAACCGAGGGAGTACTATACGGTAATATTGATATCAATAATAAAATATACACATCGTGTGATTTTTTTTCTCCTCCAACTTATCTCTCTCAATTTAATCCATTGTATATGACATATGTTCAAAGGATGGAAGTTTTAGAATTGAGAAGCTCAACCACTCGAGCAAAACTCATAGGCACCATAGTTTCGGTATCAGGTGCATTGGTGGCAGTTCTTTACAAAGGCCCAACCATTTTATCGTCTCGCTCCCCAAAAGTAACATTCCATTCTTTGCAAACATCTCAAACAAATTGGGCCATAGGTGGCTCTTTATATGTCGTAGATCAGCTTCTCAACGCAACCTCTTACATTCTTCAGGTTATTTTACTTGCAATTTTTTTGGATTTCTAGGCCATATTATTGGAAATTTGAAAGAAATTTATGATTATATTTAGTAAATCAAAAAATTGATTTCCTCCATCTAGCACTACTTTTCACAGGCCCAGATCCTAAAAATGTACCCAGCTAAGCTGATTGTGGCGTTCATGTACTGCCTAGGCGTGACAATCATCACAATACCAGTAAGCTTTATGGCTGAAAGAGAGTTGAGTGTTTGGATACTGAGGCCTGATATAACATTGGCCACAGTTGTATTCTCTGTAAGAAACTAACTGTTAGACTCACTATAACATATGTTAAATAAGAGTAATGCTATTCATCATCTTAAGATGCCAATTAATATCACATGAGGTATCACTCTATTATTAGAAGATTATAATGACGTTTCAAATATGACTCATATGATCGTCAAATAAAACCTACGTGGGACCGAGTCTGTCCTCCAGAGTAACATATCATGTAACATATCATGTGGTACAATAGCATTACTCGATAAATAAAAGTGCATGCATATTTGTGATATGACTGATTAAGAATTTTTTTTTTTTTTGGGTGCCAGGGTTTCTTTGGACAAGCCCTTATTGGTGTTATTTACTCGTGTTGCCTGCCCTTGAAGGGGCCTCTCTATGTCTCAATCTTCAAACCATTCTCAATTGTCATTGCAACAACTGCAAGTTTCATCTTCTTCGGCGATGCTCTTCGTCTTGGGAGGTATATACAACTACCTCCTTACTCTTTCCTCTGTCTTTTTAAATTGATTAATGTTCAAAACCTAAAGTACATGCGTATCTAACACAAAAAAGGAGGTAACACAAAAAAGTAGGCTCTTTTTAATAATTTTTTTTTTCCGTTTTTTATGTTTCTGATTTCCAGTGTAGTTGGAGGAATAGTACTCTTACTTGGGTTTTATGCTGTATTATGGGGAAAAGCAAAAGAACAAGGAGAGAGTAAGAATTGTGGCTCTGAGAACTTGAGGGCCTCAACTGATGCACATACGTCCCCTTTGTTGCAAAGTTACATTGATGAAAAATATGTAGAATAATGCATGCAACGAAAAACCATCAGATTGATTGAGAAGATTGCACTCCAAGAAAACGAAATTGGGATTACTAAAACTCAATCTGGAGGATTGAAAAAGATATATTTACAGAATTAAATTATATATTCTTTACGAAATTGTCTATAATCAATTATATTCCATTGTGCATTTCTTGCAGATCAACGGCAACGATCATGTACGACAAACTATTTTGTCTATATGATGATTCAATAATATAGTAATAATAAACTTTGTTCACGTGATGCTTCATAATTACCACTAGCTAGACATGTCCTTATTCATTTAGTTCCACAACTAATTATAGTTTTAATAGAAACAATTCATAATGTAAATGAAAATTTAATGGTTAAAAGTAAAATTAGTCAAATTAAACTAGTTAAGGAGGTACATGTGTAATATTTTTTTATTGTAATATTTATAGGAGTGTTAACAAAAATATTTTTAATTTAGGAGAGTTGAGCTATTGTTGAAAAGACTATGAAAAAAAATTATTTTTCATGAAAAATCTACCAATAGATTTTCAATAACACAAAGAAGCGAAAAACATAACCAAGAGCATATTAATTCTTATAATAACGTATTAGAATCATGTATCAATTTCATATCTCTTGTAGACACTAGATGAGCAAGTATTTGACTCCAACTCCTAACTAATCTTTCAGACTATTCTTGTCTATAGTCACACAAGAGTGTAGTTTCTTAATGCTATACAAGAAAGATCAAAATAGTGACTATATTTTTAATTCTCCAAAAAAAAAATCTAAGAATAGAAAATAATTAAACTGTTCATTTATCTTTGACAATTTCTCTCTCTAGAAAAATGGAATTCCTTATTTGGTTTTATGCTTTGTTACGGTGAAAAGCTAAAGAAGAAGAGATCATTTCTGAAAACTTGGGAGCACCTGCGAAGACTCCTTTGTTGCGAAGTCAAATAGATGAAAAATATGTAGAATAACGCATATGCAAATGACATACAAGAAAACGAAATTGGGCATAATCCTTATCAATTTGGCGGAAAATTTTAACCATACATTCTTTCCAAAAAAACAAATTGTGAATAAAACACTATGATTCCAATTGCTATTCTTGCGGAAGAATCGATGCATGACAAAATAACTTGTATGATGATTTTTTTTTTAAGAAAAAACAAGAAAGAGAGAGATTATATCTGTTATACACAGATTTTCCAACTGCTCGAGGAACGACTAGCTTGTTCGAAGGTGGTTAAGACCGAGATGTTCGTGCTGTTTGAGATAATGCTAGATTATTTGGAGATGGTCAAAGCCAATTAGCAAACCATTCCTGCACAAGAAGAAGTAAGCAGATTGCCAGACCAAAATTTCCTCAATTCGAGTTCGACCTGCTTGAGCTCCAAGATATCTGCATATAGTTTCAGAAAACAAGGACAGGAATCTCTATAAAATCGTATATTTCTAGATTTTTTGTCATTGATTTGAATTAAATGTCAGATATTTATTTCTTTATCTGTAAAGAACCCTTCTACCTATAAATAAGAGAAATTAAGTCAAAAAAGTGTTGAAACCCTCTTGTATTTAGAAGACTCAGAGAGAATAATAGTGATAATAGTGGACATAAGTTATTTATTTGAAAGACTGAACCACTCTAAAATTCCTTTGTGTTCTTATTTGCCTTATTTTAATTAATTGTTCTTAATTATTACCAATTTTATTGTTATACTAGTTTTTTGTATCAACAGTATTAATTTATTAATTTTCTTTCTATGACATGCTAACATTAGAAGAATACTGTTGTCTCGTGTGGAAAAGCCAAAGAACAAGAGAGTAAGGAGTTGTTTGGCATCATAACTAAAAAACTGTTTTTTGAGAATAAGTAAGGGTGTTTAGCATTGTTCTCTGAGAACAGTTTTTAAAAACAGAGTTAAAGAAAACAAAAAATTCAGAGAACAACAAAATGTTGTTTTCAAAGTATTTTCTTAATTTTTCTTTTCTAAAAGAATAAAATAATTCTTTCACATGACTTTTATATATATATTTTCTCGTAACTTTCTTTCTCATCACTTTCTCTCTCCTCACTTTCTGTCACCACATTCTCTCTCATCACTTTCTCTCTCCTCATTCTCTCTCATCACTTTCTCTCTCTTCATTCTCTCAATTTTCATTCTCTTAACCTCATTCTCTCTTATCATTTTTTCTCTCCCCATTTTATTCTATCACTTCCTCTCTAATCATTTTATATCCTTTCATTTTTTTAATCACATTATCTCTCGTCATTCTCTATTGCTCTTTTATTTTTTATAACTTTCTTTATCTTTATTTTCTTTCTTCATGTATTCTTACCACTTTCTCTTTCTTGCATGTTTTCATTTGTTTTTCTTTCTTCTATCTTTCTCAACACTTTTTATTTCCTCATTCTTTCTTATCACTTTCTCTCTCATTATTATCTTTTATTACCTTTTCTCTTATATCTTATAACTTTCTCTCTCTTTATTCCCTTACTTGAATTTATATCTCGTCACTCACTCTTACCTTTTTTTTAAATATCTTTTTTAAAATACAAATATGATTTTTTATATTCATATATTTTTTTTCCTAAAACATATTTTTAGAAAACATTTGTCAAATACCCATTATTTTCTGAAAATATTATAAAACAATTTTTGTTCTCATTTCTGAAAATACAACTCTGAAACAGAAAATAAAAAATAAAAAATAATGCTAAACAGTCCTTAAATAATTGTGCCTAAAACTTGGCAACCTCAACTGAGGAACTAGAGAGTAGTTTTTTCTTCTTTTTTTTTCTTTTTTTGATAAAATAAGAATTGCGAGCAACGGGGCTCTAATTATTAGTTTCTTACTACTATTATTTGCTAATTTGCTTTATCTTGTATTCGCACGTGAAATGTCAGACTCAGAGCAAACAATGATATTAATTATTATATTTGTTTGATATTGAAACTATTGACCTGCCAGTAAAGTACTGCATGACCACTCGATTATTTATTGTTTAGGTTACGGAACACCCAGTTGAAAAATAAATAAAACGATTTGGGAAACCTTCCCACCCATAATCTAATGTGGCTCTCTCCAAACATTACATGGACATTCTAAATATTTTTAGCCAGATTCAAAGCCCAATAAAAAAATAAATAAAAAAATAAAAGAAAAAAACCAGATAATGAAAGTACGACGACGAAATTTCGAAGAGGAATAATTACAAATGCATCCTTTATGGTTTATCATTTTTAAAAATTGAGGTATTTAAATGTGTCATTTTTAAAAATTCAGGTATTTAAATATGTATTCTCTGAAACCACCCTTCATTATTGGGAGTTGTAACATAAGATTTCAATTGAGCTCTTCAAATGTCTAATTTTGAGTTTAAAAAAATTTAAATGACGAAAATGCCATCACGTTTAGATCAGGTATTTCAGAATATTCTCTAAATTTATGATAAAATTATTATGTGTTTTGAATTTTGAGATATTTGGTTTCTAAAATTATATGTTCTTAGAGATAAATTGAAACTTTATATTTCATCCTCACAAAAGTGAACTTGATAAAAGTAGAATATGAGTAAGAATAGCCTGTGACTTACAAGACCTGCCAACCCCCCTTTCAAAAAAAATATATCTTTTGTTGCTATCAACCAAAAAAAAAAAAAAAAGCATTTGTCTTTTTGATTAAATTACTATTAAAATAAGTAAAATAAAAGAAAGCATCTTTCTTCAAAGATATTGTACTATCCACTCACTCCGTTATGGTGTTCTTTTGAGAGAGAGAGAGAGATCATGGCAGGGGCAGGTTGGAATTGTAAGAGAGATGTTGCACCATTCACAGCTATGGCCTTAGCTGAGTGCACCACAGTGTGTTTACACACCCTATACAAAGCAGCCAGTTCCAAAGGATTGAACTACTTTGTCTTTATGGCTTATTCTTATCTTTTGGGCACTCTTGTTCTTCTCCCTTTTTGCTTTATTTTTTCCAGGTGATACATCCTTCTCACTACTATAACCAAACTCGACTAGTACTTCTTCTTCATCATCTTCTTCTTATTATTATTATTATTACTATTATTTATGATGCTGCATGATACTCTGTTCTACCCAATTTCACTATATTTGACTTTGGCTCTGTGACCTCTGTAGAAGGGGACTTACTTCATTCAAGCTGCCTGTGATATACAAAATGGTCCTTCTTTCCCTGGTGGGGTATGAAAATAATCAAATATCAAATCTTTACATATTCTTGCATCCATTATGTGATATAATAGGAAGGTTTTTTTTTTATAAATTAGAAAAACAGGGGTGAAATTGATTATTTTTGGGATTTTGGAATGGCAGTTTTTTAGCGAGAGTATTTGGATATAAAGGCTTGGAATATAGTTCACCGGCTCTATCTTCAGCTATCAGTACCCTTGCTCCAGCATTTACTTTCATTCTCGCTGTTATTTTCAGGTATTTCTCCATCTTCTTCTTATTATTTAGTTTCTTTTCTTTTGGGGTTTTTACGTTTTCACTAGTAATTAAGTCAAGTACTGCTCCTGACATTCGGGAGCATTTTACATCGACACGCTGATAAGAAAAAAGCAGATCGTCTATTCATTTTATTTTATTTAGTATGTCTTACTCTTTATCCACTCGATTATTTTTGTCACGTTATCGTATTAAAGTTCAAACTTTTATGAATGGTTAATAATATTAATAGCCCTTAATTGAATTATATTTGTTGTACCATTTTATCCTCTGAATTTTTTACTTATATAGTAATGGTCCATGAATTTTGTTATTATTGCAATAATGATCTTTTGTCACAAATTGTTATATATTTAGCAAAAATAAGTCATTACTGAATACATAGTTTGGTAATTATGGTCAAGAATGAGATTCTGAATTTTTAATTTACACAGTAAATTACCAAGACTTACGCAATATTATTGTAACAATGACAATTTTTATCACAAACTGTTAAATTTTTAACTAAAATAAATCATGTGTAAAGCATATAGTTTAATAGCTATGGTTAAAAACAAGATTTTGACTTATAGAAGTAAATTATACTCAATTATATACTTTGTCCATGACTATTTTCTGTTAAAAAATTAATAGTTTAAGACAAAAGAACCACTGCTGTAACAATTGCATAAATCAGAAGTCATTACTTTATAAGTTGAAAATTCGAAGAGCAAAGTGATACAATAAGTATAATTCAAGGATCATGGCTATATTTAACCTTTTAAGAAATTAAGTATGTTTAGGGGGTGTCTTTTTAGAATGGCCTGTAAAAATTTAGCGGTTGATTAGAGTACAAGACAAGATAGTTAGCTAGACAGACTATTGAAGTCCTATAAGTTCCCCATCATTTAGGATAAATGCAACTATTAATTACTAAGAAATCTGCCTCTATAATTTCATCTGTTTTGTCTCTTTTCTCTTCTTGTCTCTATTTAATTTCTTCTCACTCTAGCTCTCAAGTCAAATTTTTTGTGTATTTGTTGAAAAGGATGGAGGATGTGGATTTGAGAAGATCAAGCACTCAAGCCAAAATCATAGGCACTATGGTTTCAGTATCAGGTGCAATGGGGGCAGTTCTGTACAAGGGCCCAACTATTTTATCATCTCAATATGGATCATTAGCATTCCACTCCCTGCTAACATCACAAACTAATTGGGTCTTAGGCGGCTTTTTACTTGCTGGAGAGCAACTTTGCAACTCAAGCACTTACATTCTTCTGGTAATTTTACTTCCATGATTTTTCTTATGTCTAAATCATTAGAAAGTTGAAAGACAGAGAAATGCTATTAATCTCGATATTGAGAGAGGAAAAAAAGAAAAAAAAAAAAGGTCAAATTATTTTCATTAGTAGGAATTTGTTACAGCTGCCAACTAACTAGTATAATCCATCGTCGTTAAATCTCACATTAATGGCAATCTACAGGCGCAGATCCTAATAATGTGCCCATTTGAGCTGACTGTGGCATTCGTGTACTGCTTAGGCGTGACAATCATTACAATACCTGTAAGCTTTGTGGTAGAAAGTGATTTAAGTGCTTGGATACTGAGCCCTGATATAAGATTGACCGTCGTTGTATACTCGGTAAAAAACTCATTTTGGACACCAATATTTTTGAGAAAAATTCCAAGGTGTTTGTAATATGTCTCACTGAAATGGAGAAGGGTCTTCCTCTTTGTTTCAGGCATTCTTTGGTCAAGTATTCATAATCACCATGCACACTTGCTGTCTGCCCTCGAAAGGGCCTCTCTATATCTCAATCTTCAAGCCAATTTCAATTGTAATCGCAGCTGCTGCCAGTGTAATGTTTCTTGGTGACGCTCTCCATCTTGGAAGGTATATACAACTACCTGATCAATATTACTTATTCCTTTTTCTTGTTTTGTTAAATAACACAATTAGGCTAAGCTTGCTAATACCTAGATAAACTATAGTGTAGTTTTAATCTTCTTTTTCTTATCTTTTTAATATTTTTCAGTGTGATTGGAGCTATAGTACTTTTACTTGGATTTTATGCTGTCTTATGGGGAAAAGCCAAAGAACAAAAGAGCAGGGATTGTGACTCTGAAAGCCCGGGAGCCTCAGCTGATGCATATACTCCACTGTTGCAAAGTCATGTCAGATGAAAAAGAAAAAATAAGAGAGAGAAAAGAATAGACACCAGATGAATAACAACAATGCATTAATTGTAATAAATAAATTTTCTTAATAATAAATGTCAACGAAATTGAGTGAAACCACAATTATTCAAAATGTATCAACACAGGACATTTTGTGCAAACTGTAAACAGCATGTGCAAATTAATGCAATAGGCTAACTACGGGGAGACAATTTCTAAATTCTCTGTAGATTGGAGACTAACAAGGGCGTGGTAAGCTCCAATGGGGCCCTTGGCCATCAGAGTTGAGTGCATAAGATCTTTCTACCACTTCTCGTTTATCCAGCACTACAATCTGGTCACAGTTCTGTATGGTACACAATCGGTGTGCCACAAAGACGCTAGTTCTTCCCACCATCAAACGCTCCAATGCTATTTGTACCACTTTTTCTGAGTGGCTATCAAGCGCACTGGTTGCTTCATCTAATAGTAAGATCACTGGGTTTCTCAATATGGCACGTGCTATTGCAATTCTTTACTTTTGGCCACCAGAAAGCCTCAAACCTCTGTGGCCACAAAAAGTTTTGTAGCCGTCCTCTTGTCTTGAAATAAAATCATGAACCTTAGCTGCCCTTGCAGCCTCGATGATCTCTGATTCAGTGATATTATCTGACGATTCTTATATAATGTTCTCTTTCATATGGTGCTGGCAAATAAAGTGGGCTCTTGGTTAACAAGTGCAATTTACTTTCTTAATGACCCAAGGTGAAAGGACTAAATATCTTGATCTTCTACTTTCACTACACCTCTAAGTGAAATTAACATATTAAGAAAGTCTAAGATCTAGAATTGCATATTTAGAAAGTTTGGAGATCAAAACTAAGAAAAAAATAAGTTTGAGAGTCAAAACTGAAACATTTGAAAGTTCGAAAGCAAATTGAGATTGACCCTCTAATTCGGAGCCTAAAAGTGAATTTAACTTCTTTTTTTTTTTCGGTTCTTTTTCTTGTTTTCCTTTCCACTCATCTCACACCAGCTCTCGAGTCTCGAGTCAATCTCTTTTATAACGTTATATGTTATAAAGGATGGAATATGGAGATTTGAGAAGATAAAGCACTCAAGCCAAAATCATAGACAAAAAGTGTCCGTATCAGGTGCAATGGGAGAGGGTCTCTATAAGGGCCCAACTCTTATATCGTCTCAATCTGGATCAGTAATGACCCTTTCTCTGCTAACATCACAAACGAATTGGGTCTTCGGCCGCTTTTTACTTGCCGCCAGGCAGCTTTGCAACTCAAGCACTTATATACTTACGATATTTTTTCTTTACTTGCATGAATTATTATTTATAAATCATAGACATATAGTAAATTTAAATATACTATATATGTATATATAAACAATTCTATTTATCCGATAACGATAAAGAAAACAATGACACATCATCAAATTATTCTCGTTGGCAATCATTAATTCAAACTAGTCATCAAGTGATTTAGTAACCACAGTTATCAATTGACATGGCGCATATCCTAAGAATATACCCATCTGAGCTGATTGCGGCATTCGTGTACTGCTTGGGCGTGACAATCATTACGATACCTGAAAGCTTTATGGTAGAAAGCAAATTTGAGTGGTTGGATAATGAGCACTGATATAAGATTGAACGTTGTTGTATACCCGGTAAGAAACTCATGTTATGGGCTCACCATAGCATGTTAATTCCACCAAGTGTTTGTGATATGTCTCACTGAAATGGAGGACGGCTTTCTCTCTTTACTTCAGGCAATCTTTGGCGAAGTTTTCATAATCACCATGTGTCACACCTTTTTGACTCACATAGAACATGGTGGCACGACACCATGTGAAGTGTGCATGGGGGGATGCACACAAGACGGAATTATGAGGCACGACAAGTTGGACATGCATGCGGAGGAAAGCCAACACGCATGCGTGTATGCGCGCAAGGCACAAGGCACACTCGGCCAAGTGTGCTAGGGAAGGTGGCCGAGGCGCACGGAGCAACTTGTGCACTCAAAATGTTACGGGAGCAACACTGGCGCTGGGCGCCAATACGCACGCGCAGGGGGCAGCGTGCGCGCAGATGGAACACTAGTGCCGCGCGCATGGGGGCGCGCGCACACACGAGAACGGGCGCAGGGCGCCAAGCACATGCATGGGGCGGACGTGCATAGCCGAGGAACACGGTGCCGAGAGTAGGCGGCGCTCGGACACGGGTCCGAGAAATGCGGAGCAGGACACCGAGACATGCGGCGTGTCTTGCGCGCGCTGGTGGCGCGCATGCACACGGGTGCGGGGCGGTTGGCCGAGAGCTGGAGCATGGCGCGGTGCCATGCGACGTGGCCGAGAATTGCGGAGTTAGTGGGGGGCATGGCTGAGATACATGGGCGGCTGAGACGCCCACGACCAAGTCTGGTGACCCACGAGCGGAGCAGGCGCGAACGTCTGGGAGGTGGCGCGCGCGGTACGCGGACATGGTGCACGAACTCTGACATAGGCGGCATACACGACCAGATGACTTAACCGTTGGTGCCACGTACTGGGACGTGGCACAGCCCGAGAAAAAGTGATGTGCTGAAGCCGTGTAGTGGGCAAGTGGCTGGAGCCACACGCGCGTACGTCTGGGAAGTAGGCAGAAGTGGCCAACTTGCGGAATTTCGTGGGCATATGGGGTCCTACACGTTTTTTAAGTGTTCCTAAGGGGCTTAGACTGTGCTCTATAAATAGTGCATGAGGGAGGCATGCACAGTGACAAGAGACAAGAGAAAAACACAAGAAGTAAGAGGCATTAAGGAGAGACACTTGACGGGACTAAGTGTTGGTGCTTTCTTGAGGGTTTAGTGCTAAGTAAGGACTAGAGAGCAGTGAAGCTGGTCTAGTATGGGCTTAAACTACCGTGTCACATTGTAAGGGTTGAGAGTGCATTGGTATGGGACTTTGTACTTAAACACTTGGGTTTGTGAGCGGGTTTGTAAGCACTTGGTGCATCATTGTAATCCTTTGTTATTGTGATTAATAAAGGTTGGGAAAGGGTTCCCGTACATTGTTGGCTTGTGTATTTATTTATTTGATGCATGCTTAACCTCTCGTGGCTTTTATACTACAACGGACCGTAGTACTTGTGTGAAAACACACTTGCATTTCGCATTAGCAAGTTGTGTTGGGGGAAGGCTGAGCCTTAGTTGGGGGAGCCTTGGCTGCCATCACGGGATTCAGTTATCTTAAGTCTTGACCACGTGACACCATGTATACTTGCTGCCTGCCCTCAAAAGGGCCTCTTTATATATCAATCTTCAAGCCAATTTCAATTGTCACTGCAGCTGCCGCCAATGTAATATTTCTTGGTGATGTTCTCCACCTTGGGAGGTACATATACAACTACGTCCTCCAATTTTAGGTTGTTCCTTTTTCTTGTTTAGTTGAATACTACAACTAAGAATAAACGATTCTATTAGTTTCTAAACTATTAAATAAATCTCATTTTAGTACTTAAACTATAAATTTTGTTATTTTGGTCCTTATACTACTAAAGTAATTCACGTTAGCGCTTAGGCACTTATTCTATTACCCTTTTATTAAATTTATAACAGGAAATTAAAAATAGTAGCTCTATACAAAACTTTAGTTTACTTTAGGTTCCTGAACTTTTCATTTTTGTCGATTACTGTTAAAAAAATTTAATGGAAGATATTAAAAGGACTAAAATGGAACAATTCTCGGTTCAAAAAATAAAAAAATGGAACGATTCTACTGGTGTAAGGACCAGAATGAGACTTTAGCATTAGTTTCTTAGGGACCAAATTGGGCATTAACTCTTACCATTTTTTTCAAGATAGAAATATCAACTAATATATTGATTTTCAGTGTGGTTGGAACAACTAATACTATTACCTGGATTTGATGATGTCTTATGGGGAAAAGCCAAAGAACAAAAGAACAGGGATTGTGCCTCTGAAAAAAGTTGGGACCTCGGCTGATGATGAGTGGGCTCCTCTGTTGCAAAGTCATGTTAGATGATGAAAAAAAAGACTAGAAGATCGCGGTTCAAAGAATAAAAATGGGTTTTTGGTTCACCTCGGAATAATCTTACTCAATCTGGAGGACTAATAAAGAATTATTTTAATTTTTTATTGAGAATCCAGGTTGAACTGTGGCCACTAGCATATATAGAATAAGTAATCAGTGATAACCAAATCATTCAATTGTGGTCTGATAAAAAAATAAAAATAAAAAAATCATTCAATTGTGATGTTCAATTCTTCATAATTATGACTTAACTGATCAGCATCCTAATTGAAGTGACACAAATAGTTTCTCAAAATTCTTTAATTGAGCAGTGATGTAAAAAGGAAGATGAAACTGAAAAATCAGCAGTAATTATTGAAAACACTGTAACTTCTCATGAATGACTGTATTCATTCCTCAATTTTTTTTTTTTTTTTTTTTTGGGTCTTGTCTATAATCATATATTTTATGTTGCAACTGGATAGAGGCTTCAGTTAGAGTGACATAACAAACAACTCTGTTATACGAGGAGTATTGTACGTATAACATGAACTATAAGGTTAGGAACACTTATTTCTTGTATTAAAAATTTGCATAGAATGATTTGATATAATTTTTAACTACACACATTAAATAGTGAGTCTCACTTTGAGATAAAATATGACTTAAAATCATGTCATATTATTAGGTGTAAATTTTTTGTGGAAAAAAAAAATGTCCCTACTATTACTCTAACATAAAATTGTTAATAGAAGATATAGACAATTCAGTTATATATACTTATGTAATATGAAGGAAAAAAAAAAAAAACTAAGACACCAAGTGTTAATAAGGTGTGGGCTCCATACTTGTATTAGTGTAGCACTACAAAGCATTGTTCTATCATATATATATATATATAAGGTTGTGAATTCAGTAGATTTTTTTTTTTTACCTATATGTAGGTAATTTTTTTTTAGCCATTAGATCATCATCTAATGGTGATCCAATGGCTATAATGAAGTGCATGAAAAGACGTGTATCATTAATATTATTTCTCTCTCTTACTTTTTAATATAAGAAAATGTGCAAAAAAAAAATTTTCATTAACCAAAATTATACCTATGTATAGGTAAAAAAAAAAAAAAAAATACCTACTGGATCGGTGTCCTATATATAATTACTGTGCAAAGAAGAAATAGTAGACAACATTATTTAGGTATAACAATATATGAGGGGAGTTCTATATCTCTCTATAAGTTAAGAGAAATTTAGGTGGATGACCAATATTTTAAATTTGATTAAGTAGATGTCTACTTTTTAAATTTTATAGCTATATGTCCAGATATGTATATTTTTATACTTAGTAGATATATTTATCTACTAATTTAAGTTATTGTACTGAAATGTACTAGGTATATAATTTTTTGTACTTAGTATATAAAATTTTACACTTAGTATATAAATATATATACCGAACATTTTGCTATAATATTTGACAAATAGATATCTACTTAAATTGGGTCCAAAATTTGATTATATTTCTATAAGGCGCGTAAATTTATATGTATACCTCAAATCTCTGTTGGTGTAGCACCACAGCCACCTCTTTGCATCGTCATATATAGCATCTTCTACTTCACAAAAACATACTAGCAGACTACATTATTTTAAGTACAACGATATATGAAAATTATTGAAGCAGGAAACGTCCTCATGAAGACTACGAGTCCAAAATTATTCATTGTTGTCTTTAAAATAAGGAATGTAAGCCGTCCACAAACCTTCAAGAAAAGCCATGGGGCATTTAATGTTGCCAAAGCATAAATTTATTATATTAAATAAATAAATAAACCAATAATCATAACAGAAACAGGAGTCCTAGCAACACTGATAGGAGGCTATAAGAAAGAGTAGGTAGCTAGCCAGCAATTCTCTTACAAAAATTAATGCACGTGATTTACATATTTAGATAATTACAAGCAAATTGCAAATCAAATTAAATACTTTTAATTAATTTTTTTAGTACATTTTTTTCCGACGTATTGCTTAGTATGATATACCAGCATAATAAAGTTGACTCTTATTAGCTATTAAATACTATAATTCTATTTCTGTCAAGATTCATATACAATTAAAAAAGGTACCTCACAGACTAAATATTGAAGGCACCACACAAAATTAAATCCCTATTCACAATTTGTATAATCTAATAATTAGAAGTCTCAACTTAAATTGATACATCATTGAAGAGCCCTAAACTACAGTCAATAATGGAGCTGTGGGTAAAATGGCCGAATTTTTGGCCCATTTAAAACACATGTCTATATTTTCGGAAAACTGGATCATCAGAACTGATTTAATTGATACAAATTGTGAATGACTTGTTCAATATAAAACTGATCTACTTAGCAGCAGCAGAGGGAGGAGGGCCCCCTCTCAAATTTTTAATTTTTAAGCTTTACATATAAAGTTTAGACAATTAAGTTATGTCCTCATTTGATAATTGAAATTTTAATTATATCCTTGTTTTTGTACTGAAAAAGTCTAATTAACTATAGAATTATCACACTTATATTTTGATGTTGGAATTTGAAAAAAAAAAAAATCCAATTCCAAAACTAAAAAAATCCTTTTTTTTTTAACCGAAATAAATTTAAGAACTCAATGAACTTTATTTGGAAAGAATAAATTAGAGAAAGAGTTCAAAAATAAAATAAATTCTTTAGTTTTTATGCTCTTACTCAAAAAAGTTCGGCCATGTCACTACTACTTAGTATATATTTAAATATAAAATTGATATATTGGTGTAAGAAATGAATTCCCGGTAATGTACTAAAATGGAATAATAAAAAGACCAAATATCTAGCCATAGAAACTTACCTCAACCACATAATTGCTACGATAGAAGAGACTCTACACTATTATGGCACAAGGCTCATAGCACATGAAGCAAAAGGAACCTAGTACTACACCGTAATTAATTGAGGTATGGATCCACTATCCACGTGCAATTTAGAGTTGGAGTGTCAAGCATAAATGGCATTTATTATCATCGTTCTTTATTATAATTTAGTTTGGTATGTATTCCAACATGAGATTGGTCAAGGAAGTAGCTATATCATTTATTGTGTAAAATGACAAAATAATTGACCAACCTACCAGTAGTAGCGAGTACTCAATTATATAGAAGAAACAAAATCGATCATATTATTTTCTTCTGAAAAAATATGTAAGCAAATGCTTTTTACGTTTACAGATAAGTAGGGTGTGGCCCATGTCCCATCTATATTCACATCACGTTGAAAATAAGCCATAAAATAAATTTCCCTAAGGTTAAAGAAAAAGGACAAAAACGTAAATGACATTGAACAGTACCACCTAGATTTTTATTTTTAATATCAAGTACATGATGAATATGGCCCTAAAACAAAGCCAGAAGCATTCGTGTATCTAATATTTCCAACAGGGAAAGCGAAACCTTATTGGCTTTACAACGCTATCCTAGATTCTATGTGGAAAATAGAAAAGAGAGACATAATTAAAACATGTATTTCAACCAGTGGACCAATTGGTATAACTTGTGATAAGAACAATATGGCCCAAGTCCTAACATGTCAAGTAGATAACCACACCCATTATTATTAATATTTATTACTATTAATTCTGGTGTTATTTAGTTTCGCCACATATGATCGTCGTTTTTTGACACAAGGGAGCAAGCGATGGCAAGTTGGGACTGTAAGAGAGATGTTGTTGTAAGGCTATATTCGTATAACCTATATGTGGGTCATAGATTTTTATAACAATTATATAATATAAGGGTTGTCTAATTAAGTGGGGCCGATTAAGTGATCTAATTGAGGGCTCAGGAAGTTACCTATTAAGTGTGGACTCTGTAATGTGTGGTTACCTAATCTTAGTCCAATAAAGATTGATGGCTCTCTATTGGTGACTAATATATAAAGACATAACTATAGGGTTTTGGTCCCCGAGCCAAATAGAAAGTGTGCTCTTCTCCTCTGCCTTCATCAATAGAGAGAGATCCATTGAGCATATATAGAGTATTCTGGCTGTGGAAGACCTTCTACCCTCAGGCTCTAATCAGTTAATCGCTTCCGCTTACGTGATCATATCCTTTGCTGTCAAACACGATAGATTCAGGTTAGTCACGGGTTTCTCTCAACAAATCTTTTCCTGACAATTTGGCATGATAGATTCTAAGATTATATTTGGTTTATTAATCCATTATGTAAATCTAACAAGTGGTATCAAAGCAGGAAATCATGTTAAATTGCTTAAGATAATCATATATGTCTCTATTTTGTAATATCTTTACCTATTTAGCTTTCTAGGGTTTAGATATAACATATATAATTAATGAATTTTTCATGATTTTGTTGAGATATTCAGTGTTTGAGGGTTGAATTCTGAGTTTTGGGTTATAAAGATTGCAGATTAGAGCGAAAAATCGCATTAAGGTTGAGTTACCCAATTTTAAATTCGGGTAATCAACACTCAGGCCACAGCACGGCGCTGCGGCGCCGCATTAGTGGTGCCGCGGCGCCAAGCAACGGATCAGGTGACGCCGCAGCGCCACGCAAGTGGCACTGCAGCGCCACTATGTAATCACGGTGGCACCGCGGCGTCATGCAACTGGCGCTGCAGCGCCACCATTCATCAAGGTGGCACCGCGGCGCCACACATTGGCGCCGCAGTGCCACTACCTGGGTTCAGAAAATTTTTTTTTTTACGTCATTTTTTGACCTACTTAAAGCATATGGTCTCATTTTTGGGTAGAATTGAGTTATTTTCGACTCAATTCAAGGAGTTCCAACCTGAAACTTAACCAATCAGTTTTGTTTTCTCAACCCAGCTTTAGTACGACCCACACTTTATCCATTAAAAACTCTATTTGGCTTTAAGAGTTGATAAAAGTGCTTAAAACTCAGTCGGTCATCCATAAAGATTTGTGCATTGAAATTTTTAGTTTAATATTCTGGGCACTTTGGTTATCTCTTTTCTTTGCACTATTTATTTAAATATTTTGAAATAGATGAGTTGAAACAATATGTTGCCAAAGTAACCTCTATTGTGTAAATTTATTTATTTTGAAATATTTGAATGATTGTATATTTATTGTTCATGCAAATGATTACCGGCCCAAAGGAAGGTGATTATTTGGCCGAATAATTAACACACCTGCGGTAATAGATATATGATGGTTATTAAGTTTCCATGTAGACAGCAAATTGGCCCAAAGGAAGATTTACTATCTGACAGGATTTACTGTCAATATTTGATTATTGCACTGAAGAGTACCACTTACAAGTTAATAAGTCGGCCCAAAGGAAGGCTTATTGATGTTGTTCTAGGTATCTTCTGATGGAAGCCCACCTTATATATTTATTTGATATATGTCATGCTAGTATATCTTACTATTTTGTATGCTTAGTTTATGACATATTTTTTAATGTGAGCTATTATTTTCTGTTTTTGTTCTCTGTTCAGTTTCTGTTTAATATATATCTGCCAATATTAAGTCTACTATTTGTGTTTAATAACACAAACCTTAATAAATAGAATGAGCACAATGTGCTCAGTTGTATTGGTCTTGACCTTGTGCTCCGGACAGAACATCCTACTACTCTTACAGTTTAAAGTTCTTCAGTTGGTAAAGAAGAATTTTGAGTAGTAAATTTGTTCTAATTGCATAAGTCTCATGGTCATGCAACACTCCATTATAAAAACCATAAGGGGCGCTATACCTAAGGAGGTAAACGCTAAGCAGTTCCTTAAAGAAATTACGGATCGTTTTATTGAAAACGAAAAGGTCGAAATGAATACCATTTTTTTGGGCCTCGTTTCAATTCAGTATAAGGATTAAGGGAACATAAGGGAGTACATTATGAAGATGTCTAATCTCGCTTCCAAACTAAAGGCACTTAAGTTAGAGTAGTTGAAAGACTTGCTCGTGCATTCGGTCTCTATCTCTCTTCTTGCACAAATTAGTTAAGCAAAGTTACAACACCCTTAAGTACAAATGATCTCTTTTGAGATCAAATCTTATAGTGTGCAAGAAGAAGATAGGTTGAAGCGAGAAAAGATTGAAAGTGCTCACTTCGCATGTACTTCTCAAGATAAGATAAGATAAGGAAAAGGAATAAAGATAAAGAAGCTACAGTTATGTTTTTACAGCATAAAGTGCAAAAGGAAATAAAATAAGGAATTTGTCTGTTTCTTTTACAAAAGGGCTAGATGTATAAGGTTGATTGTCTCAGTCATGCCTTTTAGTGTATAAAGAATGGTATGCTTCTCAATTTTTTGTTTGTCATAAAGTTAATTTAGCTCTTGTACCCAAATGCACTTAGTGAATAGATACCGATCCTACTATTCACATAAGTGTGTTCATACAAAATTGTTTGTGAAGCCAGTTACAAATTGATGATGAAAGATTCATCTATTTGGGCAATGGCAATACTACTTCAGTGGAGGCTATATAAGGTTATTTAGATTACAATTAGAGACTGGTTAAATTTTGGGTTTGGAAAAGACTTTTAAAGTATTCTATTTCTGACTAGAACAAATATAGTCATTCTTGTTCTTTCGGAAATAGTTTAATTTAGTTTCTTTCAAGATTCAAATTCTCGCTACTAGTTCTTTGATTGATAATCTTTATAAATTTAAAATAATTGCCTCATCAAGTTAATCTTGCATAATAAGAAATATGGTACAAAAGTACAAGTCAATTAAAAGAATTTCTCTAAGGTATGACACAAGTTTTTTTTAATATATCTCTTAAATAGAGAATTAATAGCATTGTGTCAGATGAAATTCTTTACCTACTTAACTTAACGGACTTTAAAATCTGTGTTAAGTACATTAAGGAATACAGACAAATATAAGGAAATAAGGTATCAACAAGAGTTTTGACATCTTAGAGCTAATTTATACGGATACATACAGACCATTCCATACAGTTATCTGGAATGGCCAACACTATTACATTATGTTCATAGACAATTATTCTCATTAAGAGTACCTATTTTGGTTCATGAGAAGTCTCAATTTCTGGATGTATCTAAGTTTTTCCAATGCCCAATTTGAAATTCAACTGAGCTAGGAAATTAAAGCTGTCAAATCTAATTATAGTGCATACTATGGTAGGTAAGACGGATAAAGTAAACAAAGTCCAGAACCCTTCACTCAGTTCCTAGAGACATACAGAATCGTCCGACAATACGAAATACCAGGAAAACCTAGTATAAATAGTATTGTTCAGTGACAATAAAATAAACTTAAGGACATGGTAAGAAGTGTGATTAATCATTTTTCTTTACCTAAATCACTCTAGGAAAGGAACCTAAGAACTGCAATATACATACCAAATAAAGCTTCCACTAAAGATGTAGCTAAAACCCCATATACGCTATGGACGGGCAAGAAGCCTAGCATTAGGTACTTGCATGTCTGGGGTTTTCCAACTAAGGTTAGGCCATACAGGCCATATGGAAAATGATTGGACTTAAGAATTTTAGTTACTATTTCATTCGGTTCTTTGAAAAATCAAGGGGATTCATTTTTATGATACCTCTTATAAATCCTTTTCAAAACAGGAAAATATAAATTCCTTGAGGAGTTAAGTTTGGGGGGAGAAAATGTTAAGAATATTATCTTTGAGGAGGAATTTATTTCTCTTCCTTCAGTTGTAATTGAAAATGTTCAGGTTTCAGGCTTTTATACCTGGCATTATTCAAAATACAAATTCGGATCAACACAATATTCAGCAACTCCCTATCCAAAATGAGGAAATTGCTCCAAAAGAGCAAACTCAACAACCTCAATAGAAAGTGCCATGAAGAAAATCCACTAGAACATGTGTTTGATATGGGAGTAGAAAATGATCTAATTATTTTCACTCAAGCTAAAACAATATTCTAACTCACAAAATGGATTAATGCCATAAAGAATGAGATGAAATCCATGAAGGACAGTAACATTTAAGATCTTGTCGACATTTAGGTTTGTCTAGTTCCAATAGTTTCACTCCGAAGGAATGCATTATTTATAAAGAGACTTTCTTTCTAATTTTAATGAAAGACTCCTTCAAGATAATTTTGGCACTAGTAACTCATCATATTCTGGAGTTACATTAGGTGAATTTAAAGACTACCAGTTTTCCGTTAAGATATGATAGATTCCATCTAGTTATTTTCTCATTTGGTTTTGAGAAAAATTTAGTTGATGGTTTTATATATCACAAGTTCAGTAGGAGTAAGTTTATTTTCCTAATTTTGTATATCAATGACATACTTTTGGCTAGCAAGATATAGGTTTATTATACGAAACTAAGAAATTTCTATCGAAGGATATTGATGTGAAAGATCTTGGGGACGTCTCTTTTGTACTAAGGAATATAGATACATTAAGATCCTTCCGATCGTATCTTTTAGGATATCACAAAAGATCTATATCGATAAAGATTATGTTTCAAAAGATATGCCCATTGGCTCAGGGTGATAAATACAGTCTCAATCAGTGCCTATAATGATATTGAAATTAAGGAAATACAGAAATTCTCTTATACATTGGCAGTAAAAAATCTTATGTATATTCAGGATTGTTAGGCAGATATTAATAACCCTCATATAGATCATTAAGTAGCAGCAAAATGGGTTATGCAGAATTTAGAGAAAACATTAGTTTATGTGCTCACTTATCAGAAATTAGAGAAAGATTTCAGAGATTATTGGGTATTCCGATTCTGATTTTGTTGAATGCCTATATAGTTAAAGATCCACTTCTGGTGATATATATTTGCTAAATGGAGGAGCTACTTGGAAGAGTGTTAAGTAAACACTCATAACTTTTTACTATGGAACAAAGTATATATATCTTGTTATAAGGCATCGATTTAGGGAATATAACTGCAGAATTTTATCACTAGGCTGCAAAGCTGTGGTTGATGGTTTTAAAAGACCACTAAGGAATTATTGTGATAATTAAGCCGCATTATTGTATTCTGATAACAACAGAAACTCTTAAAGTCAAGGCACATAGACTTTAAGTTATATGTTGTTAAAATAAAGTATCCAGAGTTGACAAGTGTCTAAGGAACATGTAAATATGAACTCCATCATAGTAGCCACTCACTAAAGGTTTATTACTTAAAGTGCTTTCATGAGCATATTGCTCATAATGATGTTGTATTTTAAAGATGTGCAGTTTCAGTAAGAGTTTGTAGTTTGGTCTAAATATTCATTAGTGACACTTATTCTTTGATTAATTTCTGCAGAATATGGTCGATGGTTTTTTGTAAACTCTGAATTCAAATATGATATTTATCATATTATTATGTTTTCTACTGTGGTTTAAGCATAAAGTTTGCGGTAATGCATTAAGAGGGAAGACTAAGGTTGATCTTATTTCAGTTTAAAGTAGGACCAATTGGAAATAGGCATGTAAGATCACTTTTTGTGTAATTTCCATACCACATATCCATACTTGATCTGTGTCATTGCGTGTATTGATTTGATAATCATTGATGGGTTTAGTTGCCTACCTAAGTGCAATGAAGGCCGCTTTGATTTCATGTTAATATACAAAATGGTTCAGATTGTCTTAAGGGGTAATTTTTCAACTGACAGCAATAAAGTGCGTACTCAAGTTTTCATTATATAATTGTCTCAAGAAAAATCCATATAGCCCAAGTGGGAGATTGTAAGGTTATATTCATATAACCTATATGTGGACCACAGGTTTTTATAATAATTATATAATATAAGGACTGCTTAATTATGTGGGACCGATTAAGTGATCTAATTGAGGGCTCAGGAAGTTACCTATTAAGTGTGAACTCTGTAATGTGTGGTTACCTAATCCTAGTCCAATAAGGATTGATGGGGTCTCTATTGGTGACTAGTATATAAAGACATAACTATATGGTTTTGGTCCCCAAGCCAAATAGAACGTGTGCTCTTCTCCTCTGCCTCTATCAACAGAGAGAGACCCATTGAGCATACATAGAGTATTCTGGCTGTGGAAGACCTTCTATCCTCAGGCTCTAATCAGTTAATCGATTCCGCTTACGTGATCACATCATTTGCTATCAAACACGATGGATTCAGATTAGTCACGGGTTTCTCTCAACAAATCTTTTCCTGAAAATTTGGCATGATAAAGTTAAGACAATTAAGTTTTACACATAAAGTTTAGACAATTAAGTTATGTCCTCATTTGATAATCGAAATTTTAATTATATCCTTGTTTTTGTACTGAAAAAATCTAATTAACTATAGAATTATCACACTTATATTTTGATGTTGGAATTTGAAAAAATATATATTCCATTTCTAAACTTAATACATTCTTTTTTTTTTTAACCGAAATAAATTTAAGAACTCAATGAACTTTATTTGGAAAGAATAAATTAGAGAAAGAGTTCCAAAATAAAATAAATTCTTTAGTTTTTATGCTCTTACTCAAAAAAGTTCGGCCATGTCACTACTACTTAGTTTATATTTAAATATAAAATTGATATATTGGTGTAAGAAATGAATTCCCGGTAATGTACTAAAATGGAATAATAAAAAGACCAAATATCTAGCCATAGAAACTTACCTCAACCACATAATTGCTACGATAGAAGAGACTCTACACTATTATGGCACAAGGCTCATAGCACATGAAGCAAAAGGAACCTAAGTACTACACCGTAATTAATTGAGGTATGGATCCACTATCCACGTGCAATTTAGAGTTGGAGTGTCAAGCATAAATGGCATTTATTATCATCGTTCTTTATTATAATNCTATATCATTTATTGTGTAAAATGACAAAATAATTGACCAACCTACCAGTAGTAGCGAGTACTCAATTATATAGAAGAAACAAAATCGATCATATTATTTTTCTTCTGAAAAAATATGTAAGCAAATGCTTTTTACGTTTACAGATAAGTAGCGTGTGGCCCATGTCCCATCTATATTCACATCACGTTGAAAATAAGCCATAAAATAAATTTCCCTAAGGTTAAAGAAAAAGGACAACAACGTAAATGACATTGAACAGTACCACCTAGATTTTTATTTTTAATATCAAGTATATGATGAATATGGCCCTAAAACAAAGCCAGAAGCATTCGTGTATCTAATATTTCCAACAGGGAAAGCGAAGCCTTATTGGCTTTACAACGCTATCCTAGATTCAATGTGGAAAATAGAAAAGAGAGACATAATTAAGACATGTATTTCAATACCAGTGGACCAATTGGTATAGCTTGTGATAAGAACATTATGGCCCAAGTCCTAACATGTCAACTAGACAACCACACCCATTATTATTAATATTTATTACTATTAATTCTGGTGCTATTTAGTTTCGCCACATATGATCGTCGTTGTTTGACACAAGGGAGCGAGCGATGGCAAGTTGGGACTGTAAGAGAGATGTTGTGCCATTCATAGCCATGGCCATAGCTGAGTGCTGCACAGTGAGTCTACACACACTTTACAAAGCGGCCAATTCGAATGGATTGCACTACTTTGTTTTTATGACCTATTCTTATGGTTTTGGCACTCTTCTTCTTTTCCCTATTTCCACCGTTTTCTCTAGGTGCTGTTTCTCACCATGAACAAAATCATGTATTGCATTTTAAAATAGTACTTTTGTTCTTCACAATTTTACAATATTTCAATTTGAGCTCTCAGCAGAAGAGGACTGACTTCGTTCAACTTCAAGCTGCCTCTACTTTGCAGATTTGTCCTTCTTTGGATAATGGGGTACGAAAATATCTATTATTATTTCGATTATATGATGTATTGTTAGAAAGATTATTTTTTATAATTAAAAAAAAAAAGGTAGGAAAGAAAAGAAAACTACTTTTTTTTTTCTCGACCAGAAAATTGACTATATTTGCTGAATGACAGGTTTTTAGCCAGAGTATTTGGATATAAAGGCTTGGAATATAGTTCCCCGGCTCTATCTTCAGCTATTAGCACCCTTGCCCCGGCATTTACTTTTATTCTCGCCATTATTTTTAGGTTTTTCTTTCTTGACTTGGTTTCTTTTCCTATGTTTTTATGCTTTTATTACCAGTAATTAAATTATGGCTTAAATACACTTTTGTTTTATATATTTTTCTTTTTTTTTTTTAATGAAAAGAAGAAGGATTCTCTCAAGCAAATTCTTGAGAAATTCTTTACCTTTTAAAAAAAAAAAAAAAAGGGTATCCAAGCAAGCCTACTTCTTGTAAAGTTTTGGGTTAATTCTATAATTTTTCCCTAATTATGCTCATTATACAAATATGTAGCCTGAATTTTAAAATTTGTCATCATTTCTCCTTACTCTAATTTGAACAGACAATAATTTTAATAATACACTTCAAGGGATGCAAAACTTGTCAGTTTTGGCCACATATTTATCCTCTATATACAACATTAGTATGGTGGCCCCAAGTTGGAAGGACTAAAGCAGTAAAATTATACAGGACAATATATGCCACTTTTTATAATTTATTCAGGTAACATATTGATACGGAGACCATAATTTGAAGGAAATTATGAAAATTAATCTTTGAGCCTTTGTTGGGTCTAATGTTTTTCTTTTAAGTTCTTCTTCTAGTTCTTAAGTATCTTCTACACGTTATAAGGATGGAAGATGTGGATTTGAAAAGATCAAGCACTCGAGCCAAAATCATAGGCACTATAGTTTCGGTATCAGGTGCATTGTTAGCTGTTCTCTACGAGGGCCCAACTCTCCTATCGTCTCAATCAGGATCAATAATAACCCAGTCTCCTCTAACAACACAAACGAATTGGGTCATAGCTGGACTTTTACTCGTTACTGAGCAGCTTTTGAACTCGGGCACTTACATTCTTCTGGTAAATTTACTTTCATAATTTTCTCAGGGAAATTCTAGTCGATGTCCTTTGTTTATACTTCATTTTATTATGTGTACGTTTTCTCATTAAATGACCGAGTATATATATTTTTATACTAAGTGTATTTACTTAAGTACGAGTTTTAGTTTATGTATTAAGTATATTAATTTTTATATTAGGTACATTATATTTTAAATTTTAGTATGTACAAAGATATACTCATTATTTTGCTAAAAGACTTGGACAAACGGACATTCTATTAAAATGGCCCAAAAGTCGGTCATTTTTCAGACCCGTTTTCTCATCTCTAGATGTGGGTTTACTTGGTAAAAACATTTATTTTGTATTCAAAAGCTAAAAAGTAGAAATTTTCTTAAACAACATCTACAGTTTGTTTCATTTTCTAGAACAAAAAATATAAGGAAAAATTAAAAAAAAAAAAAGTAATACTAGACAGAGACATATAATTTATGTCAAAAACTTGTACTAAATAATGCCATATGATTTTTAACACATATGTTATGCGGTTTCAATTTGAGATCAAATGCATACTACATCATTTGTTTTGAAGTGATTATATAAAATTGAGTGTTCGTAGTATTACTCAAATAAAAATGTAATTAAATAAGTTCTAAATCAATAGAGTTAAAACACATAAATAGGAAACCAAAAACAAAATTTGAATATCTCTTACGACATTACAGATCCAGATCCTCAGAATATACCCGGCTGAGCTGATCGTGTCGTTCGTGTACTGCTTAGGCGTGACAATCATTACAATACCTGTAAGTTTAGTGGCAGAAAGCGATTTGAGTGCTTGGATTCTGAGGCCTGGTATTACACTCGCCGTCATCGTCTACTCGGTAAGAAATTTCATTATGTACTCACCAATCCATAGCATATAATTTCCAAGGTGTTTGTGATATGTCTCACTGAAGTGAACAAGGGTTCCTATCTTTTTTTTTTCAGGCATTCTTTGGTCAAGTCTTTATACTCACCATTCGCATTTGCTGCCTCCCCTCCAAAGGGCCTCTCTATATCTCAATCTTCAAGCCAATTTCAATTATTGTTGCAGCTGCAGCAAGTGTAATATTTCTAGGCGATGCTCTCCATATTGGGAGGTATATAACTACATCATTATTAATTTCCTTTTTTCTTGTTTAGTTGAATATTACAATTAGTTGAATATTACAACTCATTTACCTTTTTTTTTTTTTCTCGAAATTTGTGTTTTTCAGTGTGGTTGGAGCAATAATACTCTTACTTGGGTTTTATGCCGTCTTATGGGCAAAAGCCAAAGAACAAAGGAGTACTGAAAACTTGAGAGCCTCAGTAGATGAAGAAACTCCTCTGTTGCAAGGTTCAAGAGAAGTAAAATATTTAGAATAATTAATGCGAATGAATTATACGCAGACTTTTTCATAAGGCTGCCGTTGATCAAGAAAACGAATAATGGGGTTTGTTTCATCTTATCATCTCATAATCAATCGGGCGGATGGACTATTTTTGTGTGTACAATCGTAACGTCTTGTTGTAACTTACAAAATGCTCTGTTCGTATAATGCATAGTATATAACTGTAGTAAGAGATTGCATTTCAGCGAGCAAAATTATATATATGAGGCATTTTTCTTATCATTATATTCGTATGAGATATATTTGAAGACTTCAACTTTGATCATATGATACTTGATCAGTGCGCATTAAACACAGTTCCTTTTGACTCCTTATTCCTTTTACAAGTGACAAGGTAATTGTATTTTGCATTTGGTGCTTTTGAAATGAACCATTGTCTACCCAGTTTGATAAAATTATATGAGGTAATTGATTCTTGACACAACCTAGAGGTTTTCCACAGCCAAATCTCTGAAGTGTGCTCAATGAGATCCCTGTGTTGATGGAATAGAGGAGAAAAGTGTACGTGTTTGATTTGACTTGGAGACCAAAACCTATCGCTTTTACCTTAGGGCCTAGAAGGTATATGACCAAAATTTGGCCCAAAACTTAATGTATGTCCAAGACCTAATCTTAATTGCTAAATATCAACTCATTATTCCGTTGGAATATACTGTACCGAATATACCCTTCTGAAGTCCAAAACGACTGAAACCCAAAATCTTCCCTCGTCACCTCCATTTTCTCACTAATTTTCTCTCTCACGCGAACTTTCTCATTAGCTTTCCTAGATTTTCTCGGCCACAATCGCACAGATTTCTCATCAATTTTCCTATATTTTCTCGGCCACAATCATTCCAGTTGAAATGATTTTCTTTCGCTGATTATGATTACTATTCCCTCTAGAAAATCTCTCTAGAAAATATAGGGTTTTCATATCCATTGTTATTCTGTGACTTCAAACTTGACTCTCTAGTTTATATTCGAGGTTTATCAAAGTCTTCATCTCCATAGTTATCTCTAAATTTGAATTGTGAATTTGGATCTACTCGAATACCGTACAATCCTATAGCTTTCTCTCTCTCTCTCTCTCTCTCTCTCTCTCTCTCTCTTTATGAGGAATTTTCTTTGTGAAACAATCTGTGGTTCATATAATAGATTGCCTATCTAATTAATGTCGGTTGAGTTCAAATTCAAATGAATTTATTTTGTTTTAATTCATATGATAAATAGCAATCTCTATTTATTGTGATTTCAGTTTATAATGTTTAATGCGGGTTGAAATTGAAAATATGATTGATATTTGCTATATACTATAAATAAATATGATTGCATGCTAGTTCTAGGTACATAGTTCATATTACTTGGTTGATTTTTGGTTAATATACGTATTTTGGATTCTAATATTGTGGTTTTGGGTTCATCTTTTGAGCTTTTCACTTCAAATGCTTTGGATTTCAGTTATGTGCATGTATATCTGTTTATGGGATATATAGGATTGATGTGCATCAGTGGTTGCACATAGGATTATGCCAGTAGTAGTCAATGACTTATTTCCACGTGGAAATAACTTACGATTTAGTTAGGAATCACCATTAAATCTTGAAGCTTATAACATCCAACTTAATTTTAAGGCAGTTAAAATTCAAACACTAGATAAGTATTTGGCAGATAAACTTATAGTGCTCGTAGATAAAATTTTCTATATGGTACATAATTTTTGCATAAGGAAGTTATTTAAGGCTTTGGTACGATTCTGAAATATTCTTGACCAAATGCATGCTCCCTCATCCCTTAATGCTTACTTTTATTCTCCTTTTCTCTTGTGTTACCTATCTGTTAATAGTCTTTGTAGTGCTAAACTCTCTCTGTTTTGCTTATGTGATTATTGAATTCTGTTTGGGAGCTCAAGTGCCATTGACATTCTCCATCATATCACAGATTTTTGGTATATATGTTTATGTTTTTGACAAAATGAGTTTTGGTAGATAAATATTTGTTTTTTTTTATAAAATTAATTTTACTATATAAATATTTAGTTCTGGTAGATTATAAACTGATATTAATAGATGCTAAGATCCAGTGGTAAATAAACTCTCAATCATTAGTTGTGTTTAGTGGATGCATAATTATGATACTATATACTTAATAATTAAAAATAGAAATAGAAGAGCAAATCATCAAAAATTGACGACATTTGTCCTTTGGGATAATATTATTGCATGTATTTATCTAAATGATTGTTAGTAAGCAAAAGGAGTCATTATAATGATGTAGGATGAGTTGTTATTGTTATGGGTGAGGGAGGTTGAGAAGAAGGGGGAGCGGACCTTGAAACATTAGCTGGTCATGTTTCATGATCATTACTTCATTTAAAGATTTATCCTGAGAAAGCCATGTATTATTGCTTCATTATTACTCTGTTTACAAGATTTGGAAGCATGTAGATGAAGGGGTTGTTTGGAATATTTGTGTATATATAGTAGTGAAAGTCTGAGTTGAAGCATTCTCTATTCTTCATTTTTTTTATTGATCAACTGAGTTGATTAAACTTATATTTCTCTAATATGAGTTGAGTTTCTAGATAGATTTCTAAATAAGTCTATAATAACTTAGAAATGGTAGACAATTATATACACTTGATAGATAATTAAACCCATAAAATATCTATTTTTATTGGCTTATGTTGGATAAAAGTTGATTCTATCATTCATCTGTTGTTTGAATTTTTTTGATTATGTTGATGTCCTATTTTTTTAGAAGATTAAAGTATGACTCTGGTAGATACAATTTACTATATGGTAGATATTTTTTTGAAGCACTGCTGATCAATTGAGCACAAGTGAAGTTACTCAATAGAAGATGACATTCTTCTATCAAAATTTGACCACCGAGCTTTATCATTGGGGGATGGACAAGAAGAAAAAAAAATTATCGAACCGATTTAGAGACAGAGAACTAGAAAACAAGAGAAAGATTATGCTGAATATTTTCATGTTTAGAACAATACTTGTACTGTTTGAATGGCAAAAGTTAAGCTTTTTTAAATAATAATTATCATATGTTAACTTTTATTCCTATGCTTTATATGACTGTGGTCACTATCTATAGAAAAATGGTTGATAAAAAATTCATCTTTGGTATATATGAATGTGAACTAGGTATATATAATTATAAATTGTTCAAAAAATAAATAAAGTGTTGCATTATAAGACATGTGTTTCTTGACGAATAAGAATTTGAAAAAAATACAAAAATAGAATAAAAGTTTTACTTGATGATTCATGGTTCTTAACAAACTCATTTTCTATCTATATGGTATATAATATTTTGAACTGAGTAAATAAATTTTTCTTCATGATTCATAAAAACATGAACTAGGTATATATATTCAAATATAACGGCTTATGTCCACCAAAGAACTAGAAAATAATTAGAAACTGAGCATATATATTTTTGAAGTTTTACTTAATGATTCATGGTTCTTAACAAATTCATTTTCTATATGGTATATAATATTTTGAACTATGTAGATAAATTTTTCTTCATGGTTCATAAGTACATGAACTAGGTATATATATATTTAAATATAACAGTCTGTGTCCACCAAGACACTAGAAAATAACCAGAAACGAAGTATATATATTTTTGCTATTATACATAAAAATATAGACTACATATATATATATATGTTTATATACCATAACAACATATGCGCCATCTTAAGAGATGGTAAATAGATTTTTGCTCTTGGTTCATAAGAATATGAACTAGGTATATATCTTCATATACTATAACTTGATATATAAAAAATTTCTTCAAAAGAAAAATTAAATTGAATAAAATTGAAATATCTCAGTATAAAGAAACTTATTAATATCTAAATATACAACCAAAACAT
>JXTC01000253.1:110835-151996 GCA_002914845.1 Trema orientale
TATCACTTATAGACGGCAGCATATTTATCATTATACCCCTAAAAAATTACTCATTTACCACTATTAAGAGGTGGTATATGATTTATTTACCATGATTTAAAAAATTTTATCACTTATAAATGGTGGCATATTTACCATTACACATCAGATAAATTACTTATTTACCACTATTAAGAGGTGGTATATGATTTATTTACTATGACTTAAAAAATTTTATCGCTTGTAGATAGTAGCATATTTATCATTATACCTTTAGTAAATTATTCATTTACCACTACTAAGAGGTGTTATATGATTTATTTACCATGACCTAAAAAATTTTATCGCTTATAGACGGCAACATATTTACTATTATACCTCGGATAAATTACTCATTTACCACTATTAAGAGGTGGTATATGATTTATTTACCATGACTAAAAAAATTTTATCGCCTGTAGATAGCAGTATATTTACTATTATACCCCTGGTAAATTACTCATTTACCATTATTAAGAGGTGGTATATGATTTATTTACTATGACTTAAAAAATTTTATCTCTTGTAGACGGTAGCATATTTACCATTATACTCTTGGTAAATCACTCATTTACCACTATTAAGAGGTGCTCTATGATTTATTTACTATGACTTAAAAAATTTTATCACTTGTAAACGGTAGCGTATTTATCATTATACTCCTAAAAAATTACTCATTTACCACTATTAAAAGGTGGTATATGATTTATTTACCATGACTTAAAAAATTTTATCGCTTGTAAATGGTAGCATATTTACTATTATACCATTGGTAAATTACACATTTATCACTATTAAGAGGTGGTATATGATTTATTTACTATGACTTATAAAATTTTATCGCTTGTAGATGGTAACATATTTACCATTATATCCCTAGTAAATTACTCATTTACCACTATTAAGAGGTGGTATATGATTTATTTACCATGACTTAAAATTTTTTATCACTTATAGACGGCAGCGTATTTATCATTATACCCCTAAAAAATTACTCATTTACTACTATTAAGAGGTGGTATATGATTTATTTACCATGACTTGAAAAATTTTATCACTTGTAGACGGTAGTATTTTTACTATTATACCCTTGGTAAAATCAAGAGAGTGTAAATTCTTTATTTACCATGACTTATTTACTACGACTTCAAAAAAAAAAAAGGTTTCCAAATATCTTATGCAAAATCAAGAGAGTGTAAATTATTTTTTTCTTCTTTTTTTTTTTTCCAGCTTTTCCTTGGTTCCTTGTTACTTGTCGCAAACTTGCCCTACTCTTGCTTGAATTTTTTTTTTTTTTTTCTATAAACTAAAAAATAAAAAATGAAGAGGAGGCTAGAGGTACCAAATGGGCATTAACTGGGAAAAAAAAAAGTTTTTCCTTTGTAGTTTAGGTCAAGATTGACACTTGCTTTATTGTTTTCAATCAAACGGCCTTGAGAAATAAATAATAATTAGAAAGAGATACAGAGACAAATCCATTAAATATGGACTATTAGATATGCAGAAGTTCGATAAGAAAATATTTCAAAGAGAAATTTAGCTATGTTTGGGAAAATGTCAAGAATTTCCGAGTTCCTAATCAGCTCTATAACCATGACTATAATCGAGCAATAAAACATCGTTCAACAACAAAATCAAAATCAAAGAGCTTCAATTTATTTTTATTTTATTTTTTGAGTAAAAATATCAATTAGCAAATTACATTCAGAGAATCACACAAGGTCTATATATACTAATAAGAAATAATTTACATAAAAACTTTACAATGGATGTAAATGAAATTAGCAAGGCATTGAACGAATTCTAATTCAAGCAAGAAGCATTGGTGTCTATCGTCTGGAGCTTTATATATGTTATTCGGCCTAAAAATTTAATTAACGTAAATTTTTGAATTAAGACTCAAAATATGAGCAAAGTGACACAGGAAAAAAAAAAAAAAAAAGTCATGCTTATGAGGAAGGAGATTTAGCTGAATCGTTATTATCTGTGCGGGACGCCATAGAAGCTCCTACTCAAGCTCCCAAGCTCCAAATTTTTGATTCATTCCCTCGGCGAACAATCAAGGTGGAGCTCGTTAGGAAAAATTTGAATGTCGAGGAATCATCGGTTCTCGTCGCCTTGAAGAGATCTTTGGCTCTGAATTGCCGAGGAGAATCGATCTCCATTTCTATGGCTGATTACTAGATGAACTCGATCCTTGGACGGCTGGATATGAAGGGGAAAGGAAGAAAGGACAAACTAGAAAGGAATAAAGTGAAGGGCAAAAACAGAATAAGAGAAATTGTATTTTCAAAAAGGGATAAATAAGTAAATATTATCAAAAATGGATATTTACTAAGACTGGGTGCCGAAAAGGGGCACCCGGTGACCGGTGTAGTTTCCTCTTTAAAGTAGCTAGTAGCTACTGATTTCAGGTGGAGTCCCGTTTAGCTTTGGGCCGAGGAATGGCTCACTCACTCTCAGCCCAGTACAGAAGAAGACAAGGCCTAAGGACTAAGGACTGGGGCTGGTCCACCACGGTCAATATGCCAATAAAGGAAATACCGAAAAAGTAGGTGTCTCGTCGATGAAAAAAAAACTTCATTCGTACTATTCCAACTGTCAAAAAACCATATGATATTTGTTAGGATTTGTGGTACAAATGGTCCCTGAACTATTACAATTGTTGCAATTTGATCCTCAAGTGGTAATTAAACTCTTGAATATTTTGATTTGTAGCAATTAGATGCCAAAATTGTTTAAATTACAACATATTATTAAATTTTTGACCAAAATCACAGGTAGACAAATACGTTATAACATCTGAAAATGTATTTAAAAGAAAATAAATTGAACAAAAGGTTTAGAAATATAAAATGATGTGTTCTTTGTATTTTTTAGAGTTTATAAAGTTGCAAATTTATAGAAAATTTTTCTATAATCGTTCATTTTTATACATAAAATTCTCAAACTATCTTTTAAATATATTTTCAAATTCCATTACGTGCACCTCGTATATGTTTTTGATCAAAAATTTAACAACACATTGTAATTTAAACAATCTAAAGATTAAATTGTTACAAATCAAAAAAATTTAAAAACTTAATTGTTATAATTAAAACTTTGAGAACCAAATTTTCACATATTGAATACTTCAGGGAACATTTGTTCCATTAACCCTATTATGCCAGTGCGGCAGTGCCACCAATTATTATATTCTCCACTCTATTATGCATGGTTAATAGGATGATTACGATTTGGCTTTTAAGTATATTATACAAATTTAAATATTATGAAAACCATCTTGAATTATATATATATATATATATTTCTCTCTAAAGCTTATATGTATAAAATAGTCATGTCCTAAATTTCTTTGGATCCCCAAGATGCACGATAACATATATTATTTAACTATCTCAAGTGAAACTAAAACAACTTAACAGAACAACATTTCATATATATAATTTAACATTATTTAATTCCTCAATAATATCATCCTCTAATTAGTTAAATCACCTCCTAATCAGATCCAAACGAAACCTTTCTTTCTTCTCCATTTAATCAAACCAAGAAGACCATATCAGCTTGACACATAGCTTTTCATTGTCAATCTCTCATCAATAGGTCCGCCCTTACACTTTTTTGCCTTCCATTATAAGAACCCACTCACTAACAAAGCTTATTATAAAATATATATATATATATATACACACACACACACACATAACAATCTATTCTCCCTGTTTTATTATAGAAATAGTAGAGAGAGAAAGAGGAGAAAGAGGAGAGATAGAGAGAGAGAGAGAGAAGCAGAGATGGTGGCTGAGAGGTACTGTTACCGGGATGTGTTGCCGTTTACGGCGATGGTATCAATGGAATGCATTAACGTTGGACTAAATACGTTGTTCAAAGCCGCGACTTTAAGAGGAATGAGTTACCATGTTTTTGTCGTTTATGCTTATGCTGTTGCTGCTCTTGTTCTCCTTCCTGCTCCTTTTTTTTCCCTAAGGTACTTAAACTTAATAATATTTTCCTCAAACATCTCTATTATATTTTTCATTGTTTAATTTCATCATTATTTATGTTCATTTTTTTTTTTGTAGATCAAGGGTGCTTCCTCCACTCAATTTCTCCATAATGATCAAAATTGGTCTTCTTGGGTTTATTGGGTAAAGTATTTTGTAACAAACCCATGATTTGATTTCTTCCCTTTTTCCTTTTTTTTTTTTGTTTTTTTTTGTTTTTGGGTCTAATTAGTACAAATTTGAAATTAACTTGAATTGAAGTGCTCAAAATATTTGTTTCTTACTATTGATTTTGGGAAATTAAATATGGAATATTTTACAGGTCTTCATCTCAGATAATGGGATTTACAGGCATCAATTATAGCTCTCCAACACTTGCTTCAGCCATTAGCAATCTTGTGCCAGCTTTCACTTTCATTCTTGCCATCATTTTCAGGTACCCTTTTGGTCCTTTTCTTCCCCTCAACCGTTAGATACAATAATATTCGTTTCTTCATCAAGTGGACCAAACACTAGGCTATCCTTTATGCCCAAAGTGAAAAAAAAAGTGTTCTCTAACCAAAATATATAATTTAATTTTTTTTTAAAAAAAAAATTAAGGTGTCACTTCACAAAAACAGAGACTTCATTGTTTTCCCCTCTTTTTCGGGTGGCAAATAATTGAGTTTTTTATCGGACAATTACGATTAGATGCATATTGGATGTTCAACTAATACATTTGCATGTTGATGTAAAAAGTTGAGATAAAGATAATTCATTTGCCTGAGCTAAGCAAATTGGCCCCACTTTAGTCTAGTGACTCGGGAGTCGTGACGCATGGCCCAAGCCAACTCCTTTTCCCCATTTAAGGTCTTTCAACATCGCGTGCACGGCACACGCGAGCCCTTTAACTTTATTCAAAGTTCGGTTATTGTTTATCAATACCTAAACCTTGCTAAAATACAAAAATATATCCGGAAAACTAACAAAGTTTACGCAACCTTAAGGCGAGAGCCACACCAATGGTTAGCTAAGATGCATCATATGCTTAAGTTGTTTAGCATACCTACCAAAAAAAAAAAAAAAAGGATTTTCATTATTTCGTTATAGTGGTCTTTTTTCTTGATGTTATGTCCATAACAATAATCTACGCACTTGTTTGAAAAAAGTTGACAACTAGGATAACAAGAACATCATTTCAAGAAATTTGAATGATAAAACTTTGTTTTGCAGTATATTCTTTACCAAATTGGCCATCAATTCTAGTGACTATGACAACACAATATGCTGTAGAATAAAAGACAGAAGACTTAATCTGTAGTCTTTACTAGTTGGTGTAGAATCCTTTTCTCCTCATGGATCCCTATAACTCTCCCTTTATTTTTCCTTTTTTTCATTTTTTGGGCTTTGACCCTTTAACCCCTAATTGCTCTCATTTCTATTATATTATCTCATTTTCTTTTTTGTTATAATCTAATAAAAGGATGGAAAAAGTAACCATGAGAAGCACAAGTAGTCAAGCTAAGATGTTGGGCACTGTAGTTTCAATAGGAGGTGCATTCGTAGCCACTCTCTATCGGGGCCCACCAATCATACTAGCTCCATCGTCCAATCTTTCACTTCATGGCCAACCTCTTCTTCAAAACGACACAAAATCCAACTGGGTCGTTGGTGGCCTTCTTTTAACAGCTGAGTATATCTTGGTTCCACTTTGGTACATTGTTCAGGTAAATAAATACACATTTTACCAATCTATAAATAATGTCTTTACTAAATTGGCATACATGCAAGTAAAACAATGGAGTCTATAATAATATTAACTTTAAGACGTTTCTTATTAATATGTACAGACGCAGATTATGAAAGAGTACCCCAATGAATTGACTGTGGTATTCTTCTACAATCTATTTGTGAGCATATTTGCTGGAGTTGCGGGCTTGATTTTGGAAACAGATTCAAGTGCCTGGAAATTGAGGCCCGGTATTGCTTTGGCCTCCGTATTGTGCTCGGTAAGAAAATTGTTCAATTTTAGAGTCTCGATTATTATTTTTCACTTTTTTTTTCCCCTAAACCAAAGTCTTATGCCCGATATGTTAATGTAACCTTTATCTGAGTCTTAATTTCTGTTATTGAAAATGTTTGTGTTTGACCAATATATTAACAACACGTCACATGTTTTAACTTTGGTTACGATTAGGGAGTTTTTGGGTCGTTCATAAATAATACAGTGCACACATGGGCCTTGCACTTGAAGGGGCCTGTCTATGTGGCAATGTTCAAGCCACTCTCCATTGCAATTGCTGCTGCAATGAGTTTCATTTTTCTTGGTGATTCTCTTCATCTTGGAAGGTACCAAAACAAAACATCACCGTTTTATAGATATATGGTATATATGTTTTTATGTAGATTAGGGAAAAAAAAATTGCGTAATATTGACTTATATGCCACTATTGTTTTCTTTTTTCTTTTTCTCTTAATCAGTATAATCGGAGCAACAATGATATCTATTGGGTTTTACACTGTAATGTGGGGAAAAGCAAAAGAAGATATGATGGAAGAACTAGAACAGTCTCATATTGAGAGCCTTGAATCACCACCAACCCACAAGACACCTTTGCTGCAAAGATATAAAAAGTGAGAGGAAATAGAACAAAATTTCGAAAAATGTAATGTTAAAGAAAGAAAAAGGAAAAACGACTATATGTAATGTAATATAATGATGTATCGTAAATTTGCAATTAGAGAGCACTATCAAAGTAACTGATAGAAAATGCGAAGACTCAAAAGGACGAAAGTTTTAATGCATGTAGCCCAGAAAACCTACGTCGCCCTCATTACAGAGAGCAAGGACTAGGTTGTCGTTTAGAAATTAGAACCTTATGTCTTCTACAAGATAGAGCAAAGGTTAGATGAAGATGAAGTAGGATAGTACTTGTCATTTAGTGGTTGCAGCTAGCGGTAAACACATTTCCTCCTAAAATGGAAGGTCTTAAAGTTCAAATTCTCTCTCTCCTAAATTCAACCACAAAAAAAAAAAAAAAAGATACAATTTATATTTGACATCTGAGCCAAATGGGGCTACTCATGAGGTGTGTGTATGAAAGAAGATGGATTCGAGTCTTGGTAAAGTCAAAAGAAAAATTATATTCAATAAAATTTTCCTGATTCCATCGAGGTTTAACAAAAAAAGAAAGGAAAAGAAAAGAAACACAACTATTATAGTCGGAAATTGATACGAACGCCTGCTACGTGTACTAAAACTCCTCGAAAAAAAATATATATACAAATTATTAGTTTGATGTAATTCAAGTCTCATTTTGTTTATATAAAACCATCAAATAAGATATGGTTCTTAAAGTCACATATCAGACAAAAGGCAATAGTTTTGTTCAGATTATATATATAAAATGATATTCCTATTTCTTCGACAACTATAAATGAGAAATAGTAGAAAAGCACAAATAAACGACTTATCCTTTCGATTAAAAGCTCAAACTTGTAATTTCCTTCTTTAATAAACATTGCAACGATAGTATTACATCAACTTTATTGCTGTCTGAACCTCTACACTAAAGCTCATCAAAATATTATACGTATGAAACCAACCTTTAAATATCCCTCTTTGCTTCTCTACCCGATCATATAGAATTATGAGTAATGTATTTATCAAAATAAGCAAATCCCGGCACAGGTAAGATTACCTATTAATTGTTGCAAAACGCAATGCAAACCCCATCACCTTGGCTAAATTTGTATCGAGACGGTACATGCAGATTACATCAAGAAACACCAAACGTAAATACATCCTCCATCTCTGTCGGAGCAAAAGAAGTTCAGCGGCGAGTATAATATTACTTGGGGGATCATGGGGAAGCATGCAAAAGATCAAATAGAGGTTGAAGATAGCTTAATTCTTTCCAACAATCTCTCTCATGTCTTGAGATCATCCGACATAGCAGAAGGTATGCAATGCGTTGCAAGAATGTCTAAAGTTGCTTCCCTCGCTGTTTTTGTCTGCAAAACAACTATCTGCGCAAAGAAGTTTTAACCGAGCAAGAGTTAGAAACCATGTGTCTGCTCCTCACAACCTTTTTAGAGAGAGAGAGAGAGAGAGAACCTGATCATATTCTAAATCAAACTTCAGATATTCCTCATTACAGCTCTCCACCATGTTGGCCAATGTCTTGAGATTTCGCACAGGCTTACCATTGAAAGCAAGAATCTAAATAGACAACCATGATTTTAAGAAGTGAACACCAGTGTAATAAAACTAAATTGAAGGATGAAAAACTAGAGTAAGCAAAACACACACACACATATATATATATACTGACCTGTGTATTCACAATGTCCTCGTATCCAATATTAATGTCAGCTACAAGAACCTGGAGAAATTCAGAACACATACTGAGCCTTGAAAGCAGGATGAACAGGAAAACAAGGAAAAAATAAGACGGGGGAGAAACCTGAGAAACGACGACAACTTGTTCATCAATAGACTGCGCCATTGCATGTAGATGCTTGTCCAACAGTTTTACTGGAGCGTCAAACTCGTATTCTTTCCCATACTGAAAAGATCAGTAAAACCCAGAGTTCAAAATATTATAATTTATAAATGAGAAAAAATAAATAAACATAAATTTCACAAGCTATGTAAACATAATATACATATAAATCGAGAAACCAGGTTCACGTTTTTTTGACAGAAACCATTGTCTTTCTTTAATTTAATAGGGAGGGGGTTGGTATTTGATTACTTGAATTATGGACCTCAATGGTGGAGGTCAATATTGTTACCGCAAAGGAACCAAAATAGAGTTGGTTAATGTAGTACATAGCTCTTCAACTAGACATAGCCTTGTCTTAAAACACACAGAGAATGGATAGCATCAAAGGTAAATCACACACCTCAGAACGCAGATACGGAACAGATACAGCACTGAAAACAAATCCAGCAATAATGTAATAAGAAGGTGGTCTGCCCTTAATGTGCGCCGGAATGAGTCGCTTGTGGGTTGCCAGCTTTATATTGTATTCAAGTATCTCTGAATTACGAAGTACTTTCACCAGAGCAGTATCTCCTGTGTATTTTTGAGAGACCAAGTAACTGAAACCTATGCGCTCTCCATGCCTGAATGGAACTGAAATTGTTCCAAGAAAAAAGTTAATGCCTACTAAAAGGGGGAGAAAAAGAAAACGGGTTTGGCTTCACAAGAAAAAAGATGTAGCTCTAATTTGACAGAGATCAAACAAAACATTAAGAGATCACAATTATTTTGTGAACGCTCTACAAACTTGCAGCTTATGATCAAGCAGAACTTCAATAAAGTGGGGGTTAGTACAGCTATTATAACATATGATGGGAAAAAAACATTGAAAGGGAAGAAAAATAGAAAAATTGAAACAAAAAAAAAAGTAGTGAAAGTCTGACCTGTCCCGTCATTAGCAATATTAACCCCATCAAAACTAAGTATAACATCAGATGGTCTTAGAAGATGAGATTCTGGAGCAGTAGGTTCAATTCTTCTGATACGGACACCTTTCCGATCAGGTCCCATCCCAATCGACGATCGCAGATCAGGATTTTCCATTTTCTGCCACTCAACTCCAAGAATTGGAAACCCTAATAAAAAGAGCAGGGTGTACAATAAGATAAGTTATGCTTGCAACAAACACATTTTTTCCAATGACTACTATTTTTTCCTCATAATAGAGTTTGACATACACCCAAGTTTACCTGTATATGCCCCATTCTTCTCATAATCTTTAATGAAGTGCATAATAACTGGCGTTGGTATGACATAACCTATATTCTCCACATCTTCATGTTTAAGTGACTGAAATGCAATACCGACACATTTTCCCTTATCATTGAAAGCAGGCCCACCAGAGTTTCCAGAGTTGATTGCAGCATCTATCTGTTGAAATTAAACGAAGAAATGAAGAAAAAACAATAATCCAGCTTATGGTAAAAGCAGATGAAGTATTCAGAGTATCACCTGCAGCCCCAAAAGCTCAGTTGAGCCATGAACATAAGATAGTATCTCCATACGTGACACAACACCACTTGTTACAGATATTGTGTCACCCCCAATAGGATAGCCCACAACTGTCACAGCATCTTGAAGTGCAGGGAGATCTCCGAACTCCACGGGTGAAACTCCTCCCCAAAACTCATCATCACTCACCGTCAGCATTGCTGAGGCATCAGGAAAATGAAAAAGGAAATTCTGAGTTACATTTTAATGAATTTTAAATTTGCAGTGAAGAGCGAATTGAATGAATGACAGGTTGTTTGATTTGCATCTTCTATGATAGCATCTTAAATGTCTTTCAGATCAGAAGTACTGCAACCAATACAAGTTCATAACTTTCCAAATGTTAATGTTAAGGTGAACGGTTTTCTCTTAACATTTCAAATCAATAAAAACGTACTAACTATAATTCGCACCAAAGGGAACTTAATCCATTATTAAACTACTTAAAGAAAATGAAAGATAGAAAACAAAGCAAAAGAGCTCAATGACTATTACTTGCAAAGTTGATTTTGAAACACGTCATAAGCGCCCCAAACACACTATTATACATTCAGAGAAAGCAATCTTTTTTTTTTCCCGGTCTATTTGAGTCTAAATTAGAAGAATTGAGGAATACAAGAATATCATTTATGGAGAGTGCCAATTGAATTTTAAAAAATAAAAAAATAAAAAAATAAAATAAATATAATTAGATGGATTATGGGCATCATCGTTATCGCCATTGCAACCAAACAGTTTAATAATATCATATCAATCATGTTCCTCCCATGCAACTAGGCAAACAAAGAAAGTGAATGCAAACCAATTCACTAACATACTCAAACAACTCGGGAAAAAAAATAAAAATAAATAAATAAATAAAACAGATAAAGAAAAAGGCCAAGATTTCCATACCAATATCGCATTCGGTCCCAATGGCTAGCACAGTGGCCAAGTACTTGGTATCAGACCCGCGTTTCTTGAGCTTAACCTGAGTGTGATGCTCCACAGAATGAGCATTGGTCAAGACCCTTCTCCCACCAATAATGAACCCACTACTACTCGAGCTGTACTGCCTCTTTCTCTGCCATGGCAACGAGAAATTGGGCTCCGTATGAACACAGAACACCTTCACCACCGCGTCCATCGACGGAACAACCCTCACAACACTTTCCCACTTCGTCACCGTAAGCGGCGGCTCCGCCACCACGCCCATGGTGTGCGCACCCTCGCCGTTCTGGTCCACGTGTCTCGAGCTCCTGGGCTCCGGCGAACCCGCTGCCCTGTTCGACCTCTGTTTCTCCTTCTCCGCTTGGTCTTCTACCTTCCTGGGTCGGCCGCGGCCGCGCCGAGAAGATTGGGTACCGCCGAGATCGGACGCCCCGGAGGGAGGGACTGAAACAGCGTCGTTCGCGGCGGTGGTGGTAGTGGTGGTTGAGGTAGTGGCGGAAGTCGGATGGGTGTACTGGAAATCCATGGTGGTAGTGGTATCGTCAGCTGGGGTTTTGGGTTTTCGACCTCGTTTTCTCTTGTTATCACCCATTATCGACCGAAAGAAGAATTTGAGAACTGGGTCTTTCTGGGTTTGTGATGTAGAACGCTGTGTAGCATGAAAGTCTAGGGCTTTGTGGGTGGAGATTCAAGAATCTACCGTCCCCTGGAATCAATGGCGGTAATGGAGGACGAACTCTATAATACAGAGAAGAAGGAGATGTCATTGTTGGGCCTCACTATAGGCCCAATGCTCTTTGAGGAAGGGGAAATTAGACATTATACGGTAATTTAGAAAAAAATTTGAAAGTTCCGGTGGTTTAAGTTTTTTTAGGCTGCGGTACGATTTTATTAGATAAATACCTTTTTTTAAAAAACTATTTAGAAAAATACTATTTTTTAAAATAGTAACTAGGTTCTGGTAATCAGTTTCCAGAAACTGGTAACTAGTAACTAAAGGTATTTATAACTAGTATATAACTGAACTAGTAACTAGTAACAAGTTTTCAGAAATCAGTAACTGGTAACTATTTTAAAAAATGATATTTTTCTAAATTATTTTTAAAAAATGATATTTTTCTCAAATAAACCTGAGTTCCGTATTTTTGTAATTCTTTTAGTTTTTTTATATGTAAAAGGGATAGAAATCCTTTGAGGAAAGGACATGGGTAGGACTAACTTGGGCCAAAATAATTTTTTTTTGAATTTTTTAAAACCAACATTTTTGGGAATGTAAGAATACTTCGATCTATAGTCAAGAGTTTTACTATAAAAAAATTAGTTCTACAAATGTTATTTTCTCACTCACTCAATATCATAGTATGGTAGGAAAAGTACATAAACACACCTTTTTAAGAATATTTACATATATACGTGTTCCTTTTAAAAATTTAAACCCATTTTAATTATATTTACACGAGAAATGTATAGTATTTAACACATAAAAAGTATACCTAAAAACGTATATGAAACTATTAAAATAAAAATGAGATGGTGAAATACAAGGCAAACAAAGGGTGGGTAGTGAACCTAAATTGAAAAATGACACTCTGTACGATTTTTTTAAAAATAATACTGAAAATACTACCTTCCCAAAATAATTAGTTTTCCGTACAACATTTAGTAGCATTTTTTAAAATATTTTGATTATTGAAATCTTTGGTATAAATGTCCAAATCCCAACCTAAATTCATTAATATGGCCCACTGATATCACTTGCCCATTAAAATAAACAAATATGTTTTTGTTTTCTAAAAAACAAAATAAAATAAATCTTGAAAAGAAAAATTAGAGTTGTGTTTGTTTTGGAAACTTACTTTAAAATATGTAATTTTTTTCTCATTTTATTTCATTTTTTCAATAAATGGAAAATATAGTAACAAAATTCTATTGGTAGATTCCAATTGGGTAGGCACCCATCTTTATCAAAGTTAATATTTTGGTTTAAAGTTCATATTTTAATGTTCTTTCTCTTTTTACCATTTTAATTGACCAAAACAATAATTATAGATAGGTAAAAAAAAAGAAAAAGAAAATTAGTGCCTTTACTTTATATGATGTAACTATATATATCAATACTTGAAAATCATCCAGTTATACTAAAACTGCAATCTTAAATTCCTAATGTTTTGTGGGGAAAAAAATTTACATGACAACCAGCATTGTTTGAAGTACCAAAAGACAAAAACTCTTATTTAAGAATACATAAAATTTCCATCTATTTTAATACACAAGAATTTTTATTACAATCTTCAAATTCAAAAGTTTTTTTTTTTACCTTAAAAAAAGTTAACTGCTAATACTTGAGGGATTTTAATATATTCCTAAAAAAAATCCTAGTGACAAAACTCACAATAATTACCCATATAAAAGTGTTTTTTTTACTAAAATAATATAGTACGATAGAGAAACAGCTTTTTTGAGACTTTGACCATCACTCGTAAATCGTTGGTTCTCAAATATCTCCCTCTGTTGAAATTGTTGACCGTCTTTTGGACTTTGGGGCTGTTTGTAAACAAGGCAACTACAACTACTTATATTTATTTTTCTTTTTCCATTTCTTTTTTACCTTTTATATGTTAGCTGAGAGGCACCCAACTACTTAATATTTGTTTGGAGAGTCTAACGTTCGACCTTTTGCACCCTACTCGGCAAGCGGTGCTAAGGCTTGTCCTCTCTCTTAGTCTCTCTGGTCTTCGTAGGGTTATTAAGAAACGTTGCAGCAGCCACAGTAAATTGCAATTTGCAAAAAACCCTTTTCTTGGTTTTGGTTATATACCCCCATATTCCTCTGTCTCTTTCTGATTCAAAGCTTTAATCATCCACCGTTTCACACGTGCTTCCCTTCCCTCGCCTCACCCCTATAGCTGCTATTCTCTCTTCCCATCTCAATAACTCATTTATTTCTTTATCTATCTCTTCTTACTGCTTAGGCCTTACCTTACCTTACCTTACCTTGCTTTACTTCAATTTCCTTGGTTTTCAGTCTCCATCTTGGCTTTTTTTTTTTTTTTTAATTTTTAGGGAAAATAAAGAATTGGGTCAATTTGATTTTGGCATAATTTTTGTTTTTTCCTATCTGGGTAGTCTTAGATCTTGATTTGGGCTATTGGGTATTGCTGATTTTGATCAGATTCCATATTTTTCTACTCTGAATTCGACTCCGGGGGCAATGTCACAAGGCTATGCCATCGAGCTATACTTCGATCCCGCACTTGAAAACCAGGTCTTGAAGTCCTGGAACGTCCTTGCTCGCCGTCAGATTAGTACCCAGCTCATTGAAATCGAATCACGGCCGCACATCACACTCTTCTCCACCTCCTCGATCGAACCCACCAAGCTTGAACCCGTTATCAAAGCCTTCGCTTCAAAGCAAGAACCTTTGTCCTTATCTTTCTCCTCAATTGGGAGCCTCTCAAACGACAACAACGTCCTCTTTCTAGGCCCAACGCCTTCAATGTCGTTGCTTCAGTTCCACTCTCAATTATGCGAGCTCATGAAGAAGGAAGGGGTAGAAATTGGGGAGGATTATCGCCCTGACTCGTGGATTCCGTACTGTTCTGTAGCTCAAGATGTACCAAAGGCTCGGATGGCTGAGGCTTTTTGTGTATTGCGGGACTTGAAGTTGCCGGTTACTGGGTATGCCATGGATATTGGGTTGGTGGAGTTTTCTCCAGTTCGTGAACACTTCTCATTTGTGCTTGGTAACACACAAGAAGCTTGAGCTATTGTTGTGATGTGTTAATTTTTAGAACTTTAGTTTTCGGTTTAATGAATATGATGTGATGATGCCTTTCCTGTTGTTGTAATTACTTTCAATGATGCTATTTATAGCATAGTAACAAATTTGCATTTTTATGTCTATCCGTGATTTTCTGTTTTTCATAAAAGTCTTATATTCTCCTTAGATTGCTACGCTATTCATCTGGCTGAGAATATTGAATATTTTGAAAAACCGTAAACTTCTTCCAAACTTGTTTGATTCTATTTGCTTGAAAGGTTGTCAGTGCAAGTCACTGAAGGGTTTTGATCATGTCTTCTTTTTTGCTCAATGTAAGAATTGTATGGCGCCAAATTTTTCTTCCACAAGATTTTGCTTCTGAGGGGGATTTTCTGGGTTTAGCAGGAGCGGTTTTGCTTGTTAATACAAAACTCTAGCCTTTTGAAACCATCTTAAACTACATCTACATGTAGATGATTTTCTCCTAATTTTTTGTGTACCATGAACACAGTCTTGTGAACAAGACTAATGTCCTTTCTTTCCAATGTACGCAATAACAATTTTTGTGCAATCATAGATGAACATGTTATCGGACCTTATTATCTTGTCTAGTCCCCTGCTTTTGCTATTTGCGATATCCTTACATTACATGTATATTGAACTAGTATTGCAAATTCTTGCTAAGAATATTTGCCTATTTAGAATAATAGAACTGCTATGTTTTACTTGAGAATTAAGAAGTTTGAAATTTCTCATTTTGATCATGATAAGTAGAATAGTATAGTTAAATTATAAATTTCTGACATGCATTGGGGGATTGTTATACCCATTTTTTCATATTGAGCATTCTCTTTCTCCAATCTCCATCTCCAAAGTTTGGCGATATTTTTGGCTTCTTTATTTGTTGTGTGCTTGAGTTGAGTGCACACGGTAGTAATTTAACCGTTTAAAGTAGTTACTCATCTCTAATGTAAAAGCTAATTCTAGTCTTATATCTCGGACCATGAGTGCATATCTGTTTTTTTTCCTCTCATATTTTTTTTAATATTCACATTAGTAATATTCTTATTTTGCTATACTGTTGTATAATTTTGAGGGAAAATGTCATCTAATATTTAGTTTTAACATAGAAAGTAATTATGGGACTCTAATTATGCATTTGAGATTATCTTAGATGCACAATTCAGTTTTACTAGGGTGCTAGTTTTACTCTTTTCTACACTTTTATATCTCACTACATAACATGAGGACTTTTGTTATATTATTAATTCGTGGAATACTTATTCACATGTCAAGCAATAAGATCATACAGTTTGAAGAAAAGCATAAGTTGACAACTGAGAAGCAGATTGAGAAAGAGTAAAGTGTAAACAAGTTAGCTTGTATAATGATTTTAGTGATTAAGTTCCAAGTCACGGAACTTATAATATGATGTAGTTGTTCATTTAGACGTGAAGTGACCTAAGGTAAGCTTTAACTGATTCAAGTAAACGACAATTCATAGCGACTCAGCTTGCTTTCGCTACTATCTGGCAAAAGTTTCAGGCTTGTACGCCTAACACTCTGGTTCATGCAAATCCTATAAACACGGTTTTGTGAATTACTCAATCAGAAATATTGTCTACTAGAAATTGTTTGTGCAATAAATGTACACTATGAGATTCAAAAAATCCGAACTCATTTCTTTGTATTATTTGCAACGCCATGACCATGCCCGTAAATTTTTATCAGAATAAACAGATATGCCCATTTAAGAAAGTTGGACATAATGAAATTATGTATATCTGTGGTGTGTTTTCCTCACTAAAAGAATCCTATCCTTTTCTCAAGAAGCTAAACCTGACTCCTTCCTCATTACCGCCATCAAAAAATCGTTCCAGTAGTCGACGGGGCCTGGCATGCACCAATGAACACAGTCATTGTAACCTTTCATCCATTTGTTGTCCCAGTGAGATCCAGGATGCCCGTCAGGTCTCATCAACATAGCCCTTGTAACATCTACGACTCCAAACTTCTTCCCCTGCTTCTCTCCATTTTCTCTAGCTCTTTCGCTCTCTTCCACCTGAATGTTCCTCATTTTGCAGTCAGAACTCCCCAAATCGGTCTCTGCCTCGCTGAGGGGACTTGTCCTGTTACAGTAACCTCCTGTGTTCCAAAATCCATTCTCAAAGTGTGCTGGTGCAAATGTCCTTACCAAAGTTACCAGACCGGTGCAGTTCTTGCAAGCGTTGATGTAATCAAACGCAGTTCGAAATGCCATTCGAACCGCAAAGCTAATGTCGTGTTCTGTGACATTTGGTTCATGGCAGTAGACGCAGCCAGTTAAGTTTTTGCCTTGGTGAAGATACATTACTCGGAAGAACCAGTGCCCGTCGGATATTATGGCATAGTCTAGTTCTGGGAGGAACTCAGCCCAGCTATTTTCCACCTTGTCAAGCTGGAGATCGAAAGTGCTGGACCCTGTTCCATTGATCATTCTCTCTTCTCCTTCTATGAGAAACTTGGTCCACAATTTCATAAGGGTGAAGTCATGACGAGGAAAGTACCATTTCCTAAACCGATCTTCGGAGTCCTTGTACATGTCCATAGGAGTTTCCTCCTGTAGCATCTCAAACTGTGTCAGCATCGCAAAACTAATACCAAATACTTGAATTAGGATTATAAACTTGTGAGATATTGTGTTAATATTGAAGGTTTTAATTTAAGAATAAAGAATCCCAGTTCACAGAAAAATATTCTCAGTAACAACCATTAAATTTGGCGGGGCGTCCAAATTCTAACTTATGATCATATTTGACCACCAACATGCGCAAGGCCCCGGAATTTCTACACCTACTAAGTCAACCACCATTACTCAGTGTATATAGTCATAGAAGTCTTCTAATAAATTAGTGCACCAGATACTTATAACTCAAAATCTAAATAGCCTTAATTCTTAAAAGACCACAAAAAAATAAAATAAAAAATAAAATATAGTTGCATATTATTAGTTGTCTTCTTGCTATTGACCAATTAACTTATAGTATGCGAATTTGACAGGCACATGGCGAAAAAGTCAGGCATGCACGTCGTCAGGACGTGCCCGTCCTTACAACCCTTTCTCTCTTCCACCACCCACCACTCCCCCGGCAAAACCACTCCCCCCTCTTGTTCTCTTCCTTTGTTTCTTCCTAGCTTCATGGGGAATAGGCAAAGAAATATTTTGTTTCTCAGTAAAAATATATATATGAAAGAAAAAAAAAAAAAAAAACAGATTTTACCTCAATGTACAAACTTGTACAGGAAAAAGATTGTCCACGTGGGTTTTTAGAGAAGTGTGAGTTAGAACGCCAAAAATTGAAAAAAATCTCGGATTGGCCTAATTTACTAAAAAAAATCCATGTTTTCTTAAATGTCTGCTCAAGTGATTAAAGTGATATTTTTCTAAATCCAGCATTTAAAAAATAAATAAATAAATAAATAACAACAGCGGTATTTTTTGAATTTTTTTTCTTTGAAATTTTACCACATAAAATTAAATATTCTCAAATTGAATCAATTACTATCAAAGTGCATGCAAATGCAATGAGCAATAAAACCATCTGAACGCCATTAAAAATTCAAGCTCTGAGCAAGCGTTACGATTGCAAGTAAATGAATTGGCCATGAAAAGAAGAAAACAGAATTGTGTAAACTGACCGTTGACAAAAGGCAGAGTAGTGATTCGATGTGGTTCCTAGCAACAGAGTCGCCAATAAAAGCCATTTTCTTGCCTCGAACCATCTCCAAAAAGGCTTTGGCATCAAACCTTGGAAGGTCACATTTTTCGGGTTTCCATCTCCAATTAAGAAAATCCATGTCTTCTCTTCCATTTTTAAAACAATTCTTCGAATCCGGAATACTTGTACAGCTTGAATTGGTATAGAGAGAGCCTCTCAATTCTGGAATCCAGTGACCTGTAAACAAGTCACAATTCTCCACCACTACGGTACCAAAAACACAACAAAAAAAGCTTTAGTAGGACCCCAAACGAAGGGTAAGAAGGATTACAATACAAGAAAATGAAAAGGGTTGTTTCTAAATTTACCAATTTGAGTTTTGGGCAGGTTCTCTTGGTGTACATGGAGGCTTTGGACAGAATTAGGGCCTTGTTTCGGAATTACCTTAAAAGAGTTTGGAGAATACATAAGGAAGAGACTCAAAACAATGATTATGGCTAAAGAGATGAACAAGTTAGAAACCATCTTTCCCATGTTGGACCATCTCTCTCTTTTATCATAGTTCCTACGTCTTTGTGGGAAAAGAGTTCTTGTAGACTTCATCAATAAACTCCAAGTATACAATCAATCTATCAGATCAAGAACTGAGGAGAGAGAGAGAGAGAGAGTTTTTTGTTTAGAGTCCTCCTATGAAAATGAAATAACGAGAGACGACTTGTGAAGAATATATGACTTCTATCCTTAAGCAAAGATAAATGTCATGGGCAAACTACGTCTCTCAGATTATATGACGTGGCTGTCTGTTACTAGATGATTATAATTGACCGATTAAGTCCACATAGATTATATGTGTAATTATAATCAGTCAATAATAGACAGACACATAACATAGTATTGAGTACTATATGGTATCACATTGCATTAATCTTAAAGAAATTGTTATAATGATAGAGCCTATCTTTTGTTTCCTTTTGTGGTTTTTATTTCCTATTTTGTTCTCTCCATTTATTTATTTTTTATTTTTTTGGGGAGAGAAATTGTAAAAAGCCAAATAATAAAAGGACTAAAATATATTTTTTAGGAAGAAAAGAAAAAGAAAAGAGAAGAAAAATACAAGGGATAGAGAAAAAGAGTGATAGAAAGGAAAATAATTTTCCTTAGCATATAGAAAGGAAAGAAAATGAAGATTCTATAAATTTACAATTTAGCAGACTTTTTTTTTTTTTGGAGTGAAATCAATTTTGCAAACTGAAGTTTATTACTTTGTTTCAAAAACAAAGGGGTAAATAAGTAATTTTATATCAGTTACAACTTACCGAAACTCTCTCCCTTTTCTCTTCAAATTTTTCTCTCCTTTGGAAATAATGAAAAATGATGGGCTCATTCCTTTTTTCCATCTTTCTCTTCTATCTTTTTTTTCTCCAAGTCCTATCAAAGAACCAATTCCTTTTTTTTTTTCAAATACCTTGTTTGTTCCATCCTATTTTCTATCCTACCAAACAACCCATTTTTTATTTCTCTCCACTTTTCTTTGGTGCCTTTTTTTTTCCTATCCATTTTCCCCTCTAACAAATATAGCCGTAAAAAATTAAAAATAATTAAAAATAATTTTTTTAAAAAAAATTGCTATAGACAACCCTTACAACATGAGAAGCGGATTGAGAGAGTAAACAAGTTGGCTTTGAATAATGATTTTTGGGATGAGTTCCAAGTTACAGAAATTCTAATATTTGATCTAGTCGTTCATTTAGACGTCACTGAATTCATGGCAACTAATCAAATATTAGGATTTGCCAGAAATTCCAAGTTTCCATTCAACTAAACGACAATTCATGGCAACTCAGCTTGCCTACTCTATAATCTGGCAAAGTTCCAGGCTTTTATGCCTAAGTGACACTTTCGTTCATGCAGATCCTATAAACAAGGTTATGTCAACCAGAGATAATCTACTGGAAATTGTGCATCAAATACACACTCAATAAGATTCAAGGAATCAGAACTCCTTTCCTAGGATTATTTGCAACACCATAACTACGCCCATAAACTTTTATTAGAATAAATAGATGCCCATCTAAGAAAATTGGACATAATCAAAATATGTATATCTGTATGCTGTATTGTTCTAACTAATAAAACCCTACGCTATGTATCAAGAAACTAAACCCGACTCCCTTCTCATTACCGCCATCAAAAAATCGTTCCAGTAATCGACGGGGCCTGGCATGCACCAATGAACACAGTCATTGTAACCTTTCATCCATTTGTTGTCCCAGTGAGATCCAGGATGCCCGTCAGGTCTCATCAGCATAGCCCTTGTCACATCTACTACTCCAAACTTCCTCCCCTGCTTCATTCCATTTTGTCTAGCTCTTTCGATCTCTTCCGCCTGAATGTTCCTCATTTCCCAGTCAAAACTCCCAAAATTGGTCTCCGCCTCGCTGAGGGGACTTGTCTTGTTACAGTAACCTCCTGTGTTCCAGAATCCATTCTCAAAGTGCGCTGGTGCAAATGTCCTTACCAGAGTTACCAGACCAGTACTGCAGTTCTTGCAGGCATTGATGTGATCAAATGCGGTTCGAAATGCCATTCGAACCGCATAGCTAATGTTGTGTTGTGGGACATTTGGTTCATGGCAGTAGACGCAGCCAGTTATGTTATTGCCTTGGTGAAGGTACATTACTCGGAAGAACCAGTGGCCGTCAGAGATTAGGACATAATCTAGTTCTGGGAGGAACTCAGCCCAGCTATTTTCCACCTTGTCAAGGTGGAGATCGAAAGCGCTGGACCCTGTTACATTGATCATTCTCTCTTCTCCTTCTATGAGAAACTTGGTCCACAATTTCATAAGGGTGAAGTCATGTCGAGGGAAGTACCATTTCCTGAACCGATCTTCGGAGTCCTTGTATGTATCCATTGGAGTTTCCTCCTGCAAAATTTGAACCATGTCAGATTGCAAAACTAATATCGAACTAGTTGAATTATGATAATAAAGTTGTGATGTACTTTTGTTATTGAAGAGTATAATTTAAGAATCCCACTTCAGAAAGTAAACCATTCACCGTAACAACCATTAAAAATCAAGTAATCAACTGCAAGATTGGCGGGGGTCCAAATTGTGAACTTTGGATTATAATGGTTTGACCACCAAATTTGTCTCACGATCGCTCAAGACAAAATTGGTGCATGTGCAAGGTCCGCGTGTTCCCACACCTACTAGTACTCGGTGTTCATGGAGATAGCAACATTTTAATAAATTAATGCACTAGATAGTTACAACTCGAATCCAAGTAGTTTTTGAACTCTTAAAATATTATGAAAAATAACAATAAAATACACAGTATTAGTTGTCTGAAATCCTAAGAGCAACATTTGACATTCGATAGCTCCACCTCACTAGAATTATTGAGTTGAATTTTCATGTACATTTAAAATTTGTAACATGACTATATTTGACCACCTCGCCAGACCAAATTATAAGGTCTATTTTGCACAGAGTTTTTAAAAATAATCCTGAAACTATTCAAATGGTCCAGTTTCCCCAATTTCTCTTTTACACGTCTCATCCACTTTTTGGACTGTAGGGTGATTAATACTTGCATCCAAAATTCGGAAAATTAAATAAAAATGCCCTTAATATTTGAGGAGTAACAACCATAGCTACACGTTATTAAATGAGTAATTAAGAATTTTGTCAACCAAACAAATTTCAGGCACATGGCTAACAAAACATGCGTGCACTTGCATTAGCATGTTCTAAGTTTAGTTCTCTCTCTCTCTCTCTCTCTTCCACCTTCCCACCCTTCTCTCTCTCTCTCTCTTCCACCTTCCCACCCTTCTCTTCCTTTGTCTATCTCAATATTTATCCTTGTTTATGTAAAAGATTGTTCACTAAATAAAACCAATTACTATCAAAATGCATGCAAATGAGAAATAAAACCATCTAAATGCCAATAAAAATCCAAGTTTTAAACAAGCGTTACAAGTGCAAATAAATGTATTTTTGGCCATTAGAAGAAGAAAAATGTGTAAACTGACCGGTGACAAAAGGCACAGCAGGGACTCAATGTGGTTCCTAGCAACAGAGTCGCCAACAAAGGCCATTTTCTTGCCTCGAACCATCTCCAAAAAGGCCTTGGCATCAAACCTTGGAAGCTCGCACTTTTCAGGTTTCCATCGCCAATTAAGAAAGTCCTTGTCTTTCCTTCCATTCTTAAAACAATTCTTTGAATCAGGAATACTAGTACAGCTTGAATTGGTATAGAGAGAGCCTCTCAGTTCCGGAACCCAGTGACCTGTAAACAAGTCACAATTCTCCTCCACTACAGTACCCAAAACACGACACAAAAGTTTTAGTAGAACCCCAAACAAAAGAGTAAAGAGGATTACAATACCACAAAAAAAAAAAAAAAAAAAGAAAAGGGTCGTCTTTAAAATTTACCAATATGAGTTTTGGGCAGGGTCTCTTGGAGTGCATGGAGGTTTTGGACAGAATTGAGGCCTTGTTTGGGAGTCACCTTGAAAGGGTTTGGAGAACACACAAGGAAGAGACTGAAAACAAGGACTATAGCTAAAGAGATGAACAAGAAAGGAACCATCTTTCCCATGTTGGACCATCTCTCTCTTTTATCATAGTTCTTAAGTCTTTGTGGGAAAAGAGTACTTGTAGACTTCATCAAATCCTAGTATACAATCAATCTGTCAGAGAGATAGAGAGAGTGAAGGTTTTTTTTCTTCTTTTTTTTTTTCTTGGTTTTATGGGAGAGTTGTACGATGAAAATGAAATAATGAGAGACGACTTGGGAAGAATCTGTAACTTCCATCATTAAGCAAATTGTGGTGCTGCCTTGTGAGAGAGCCAATCTTTTGTTCCCTTTTTCGGTTTGTATTTTCCTATTTTGTTCTCTCAGTTTGTTTTTATATATATATATTTTTTTTTTTTGGGGGGAGAAAAAAGGTAGGAATGGTAAGAACCCAAAAAAAAAAAAAAAAAGAAGAAGAAAAAGAGAAAGTGCCCTTGTGGAAAGTAACGTCAGCCGTGAGATTATGACACCTGGCGCACAAAAACGATCGTTGATTTGCATGTGTACCTTCTGTGGGTCACTACTGTTGTTCGATTAGCCATATTTCACGGCACAATCTGTTGTGCATATAGTTGTGGGCCTTAATTGCTCCCCCAAGATTTCTACTTTCCAAGTTTCCCATTGAGCCATGACAAACCCATGCACATGCTATAAGTCCAAAACAGGAATTGTAAATGGGACGAAACACTTTTGACCTTTCGTGGCAGACCAATCGAACGGCTAATACAACATACGAACAAATAAACATGAATTCATAGCCGTTAAGACCAAGGACTGGTGGCAGTACCTTTTCTATAGGTATAATTATGAAATTGAATGGTGAAAGTCGCACATTAAGAAAGAACCAGTGGTACAGACTACTACTAGAAATGTATATATATATATATATATATATTTTTGATAATTACTACTAGAAATATTTGGACACTAGAAGAAAGTCATACCTTACCGACATCCTGAGTTCTAACATTGAAATCAAAGTATAAAGTGTAGAATCTCAACACCCGCCAACCCAATTCTATCTGCTCCATCAGAGCCGTCCACGCTGCATAACAAAGCCCCTGTACGAACATTTCAAGCGACATGTAGTTTTTTTCACTTTCTCCTTTATTTTAAAACTAATGATAACAAAGAACGTCAAGGTTTCTACAACACGCGGTTAAAAGGGAAAATCAGAATGGTTCAAACTCGAAGGAAAAACACGTCGTGTCTATTTTATTTGACATCAATAATCAATCTTTTTTTGGAAAAAAAAAAAAGTAAAAATTAAAAATTACATTCCCTTCGAAGCCCCAACAACACAAAATTATTGACGAAGTCAAGACGATTGTTGTTAATGTTCTCAAAACATAGAGATCGCCGTGGTTGTAATCTTTGACATAAAATGTAGAACATTCAAACAAAACATCTTTCTACACAGCAAAGTTTGCTCGAGGTCACGGTTACCTTGTGAGCGTTTTAGTAAGCTGTCAGATGGGACCGTAATACACAATTGCATAAATGAAACTGTGTACAGTATGTATGATCAAGACTAAATATCATCAACTTTAGATTCACTTTTAGCTAGTCTTTAAAAATTAAGGGTTCACTGAAATTGAATTCCAACCATGACAAAGTAAACCAAGCTGTAAGACATTGTGAGATCAACCATTCATGTGAAAAAGTATACTCCTTTTAAAGAACACACAGATAGCAAATTGAATACCAGCTGCACAATCTATCCTCCTCCAGAAAAGTTCTCTCTTTTTAAGGCATGAGAAATTGGCGATTTCTCTACATGTTCATCTGCCTCTTTATTCCTTTGAGCTCAACAGAAACATCCGTACACAAAAACAAAGGGGGTCAAATGCACCAAAGTCTATCCAAAATGTCCTCCAAGTTGCAACAAAAGTTCCCGATTCTGGTTATAATTTATAATACAAAGGAAAAATAGTAAAATACAATATATGAAGACAGGCCTGTGCAAATATCAATAACCAGAATGATCAAGTAACAAAATTCAAATTCGGCAGTCAAGGCTAAAGTAAATAACTATATTTGTAACTGGAAGGGGGGAAAAAAATTTGACAGAAGATACATGTCGGCCTCAGCCTGGGCAGTTCATACATCCAATCCTCTCCTTTAAGATACATGGTCCTTACATGGGGCACCAATTTCTTAGTTCCTAGGCAGCACAACAAGATGTTTTTCATGAGTTAGATATCTACACGAGGGGAACTTATCTGCAGAAGCCAATTCGTCAGAAAAGGTTCGTTTAGTACGTTCACCGATTCCAGGGCCCCAACAATTTTTCCAAAGTTAGAGATGGTATGGCATTGGTGCAGCAAGATGAACCCTTGGCCTCGCCTCTAAAATCTGAGGATTCAATAACCGAGGATCCGACACTCATCTCAAAGAGCTGTTCAAAGTTCGGAAAAAAAGCTATTAAATAAAAAAATAAAATGGGACCTACAGATAACACATTTTGTTTTATCAATCTTGAAAGTGCACAATGCATGCCATGCAGATTGAAGACAGCACAGAAAAGAGATGGGTAAGTGAAATAATATGGAAAATGTGCAAGGATTACATAAAATCATTAAAAGAATGCCATAATACTCTCTCCAAGAGAAAACTCAGATACTCGACTATATTCTCCTTCTCCCAAAATAATTACATCATAACGTTCTTTTTTTTTTTTTTGAAGGGAAAAAAGACATAAAATAGTATACTATACAATTACAAAAGTTACAGTAGCAATGTCTTTAACATCAGAGGTGAATCTGTCAATTAAATTCTTAGTCACTGTAATTATGACTAAATGAAAGAAGTTAATATGTGTTTAACCAATCGCAATTATTAATACTAATAGCTCACTCAATTATAATATTCAAGGCAATAAATTCTCACCAGGCCTCAACAGATTTCGAGGTTTCACCCATTGCACCACAATCTTACTGCCATGAAGGTTGTTTGTAGCTAATTCTATCCACTGCATCAAGTCCACTATCAGGTTCCTTTCTCTTCAATACACCGCCAACCTGAAACATCTTTATTTGCTCCTCTACAAGGGCTTGTGAACTCGGAACAGGAAGTTGCCTCAACCCCGAAGGCAGCCTCTCATCTCTCCGTTCTGTATCTATGCTCCCAGGACCAGCATTAAGGTCCAAACCCTGACTTCCCCATTTCCTGCCATCGGGACCAATGTTACTGGCACCTCCTGGAAGGTTCATCACGTAAGGGCGGGGGAAAGCAGACGATACAACACCTGCAGGCCCCACAAGAGGTGAGGGGATGGTAGGAAAACAAAGTGCCCCACCAGAGGAAGATTCCATATATGCCGGTGAACAACCTGAAAAGGAGTTCGATGACAAAGGAAAACTGGTTTCAAAAGGGAATCCTGGATATGGAATTTGAGTGGCAGGTGGAAATGCCACTGCAGGAGAGGAGGAGAGCACTGGACCCCTGTAAATCTCAGGAACAAATGAGGCGCTGGCATTAGGAGGACACAAGACCCTCTGTGACCCAGCAGGAGCAACATAACTCTGCTCCCCCCTACCAGGAAAAATTGGTGGGACAGCGATAGCTGAATATGCATTGCCAGGGGGAAACCATGCCGAAAAGTTCCCAAGTTCTGTATTGTTAGCTCTTATTCCAGGAACAGGTCCTGCTGATGGTATACTGCTTTTGATAGGCTGGACTGAAGGTGCTGCTTCAGTAGCGACTTCGTCAAGGCCTGGCCCATTGTTTAAGTCAAAGTCTCTGGAGGCATTAACAGTGCCATTAGATAATCCGCTAGATAATGACGATCTAGTTGGCAAAGGAGCAATATCCAGCCTAGGATGGTTGCTAGCAGAGAATGGCCCAACATCAGGACTCTCATCAACTCTATTCAAATCAAGATCAAGTCCTCCAGCACCGGCACCACGATCACGCACCCCAGACTCATCCTCATAAGCTCTATCATCTGGTACATTTAGGTCAAAGTCCAAAGGAGCACGACCTTTACTAACAGTAGAATCAACTGTATCACTGGTCTTTCTGGGTTCTGCAGGCCGAAATGCACTTGTAGCTGCTGACCCTTTCCATCCAAGTTCTCCCTTACTCCGCAAGGGGTTTTCTGGAGGGTAAAATGCTCCTTTGGCAGGAGCAGCAACAGTAATTGAAGCAGGAAAGCCCCCAGATATGGAGGAATTTTGAAAAGGTAATGGGCAAGGCAAATGAATAGCAGAGGAACTTCCAGGTTCTCCCATTTTAACAAGGTCCCCCTGACCTCCGTCATCAGAAGGAAAACCTTCATTTAAATCAAAGTCCAGTTTTACAGTAGAATCCGGCCCAGAAGCATTCACACTGCCAAGTTTCTGTTCCTCTGTCTCAGATGATTCTGAACCATCTATCTTGCGCCTGCTAGGCTTCTCATTGAGCTCATTTTCTTGCACAGGGAGTGGAGGTGACTCAACGCAGGGAGCTGGAGCAACTGAAGAATGACCAACAGACTCTTTGGTTTCCACACTTCCCTTACCACAATCATTGTCGTGATCTGAATTAGAAGAATATATATCCCCCGTTTGTCCATCTGTCCGCTCAGCTAGACCTCCAGCCTTCACATCATCAGCATTTTCACCCTTACACTCCACGTTCAAAGTATTTCCAGAACCAGAACAATGCAATTGATCGTCACTTTTCCCATCCAAATGCTCAGCATGACTGACTGTAACAAGAGAAGGCTTTTGTTCTGTTGAGACATCATTACTTAGCTCCTTGTCAGCATTCTGGTCCCCACCACCCTTTTCTGAAGATGAGCAGGTCGATTTTTCATTATCCTTCTCAACTTTAACACTCCCAGAGGGTGCTTCCGATACCATTGGCGCACTGTTTTCCACAGTTCTCTCATCTGCACAATCCGCCTTCTTATCAGCTCTTTTATCCTCGTCAGTTAGAGTTGCTATTTTCAATTTAGAATCCAAACTGCTGATACTTTTTGACCTATGAACCCCAAAATTTCTTTGCTCATGAAACTGGTAAGATCCCTCAGCATCCATACAACCTTCTTTTTTAGCACAAGCAGGTATAGTTACAGAAACATCACATGGTTCAGCAGGCTTGAGATCAGACAAGGTCAAGGCATCTACATTTTCTTGTGAACTTAAAGAACCATCCAAATGCGTGCTAGACTCCCCTGCTCGTTCCCCAAGAGCAGGTGAAACACCTTTCATATCTACAAGCTCATTAGTTGGTACCCCACTAACATGATTTCCTGATTCATTTTTAGTACGTAAAGAATCACCAGTATTACCCTGCTCTGAAGGAGAACCACAACTAACCCCACCAGTAGGTTGACATTGGGCTTGAGAAACCTCCTCAAGCAGTTGTTTCAACTTTCCATCATTGCCTGAGCTTGATCCCTCAGGTGTTGACGGATTTCTCCCTGGAGAAGTAGATGGTGACACATTATCAGATTTAGATATTTCTCCAGCAGCCACACTAGCAAGTAGATTCATCCCCACATCATCCCCAGGTGAAGTAGAAGCACTAGCTTCAGAAATCTTTGCACAGCTTTCAATTAAAGCATTTATGCAGCTTAAAGATGCTTCATATGATTTCCCCGACCTCGACATTATTTTTGACAATGAACCAGCCGCTTTCGATACTTCTGTTGGTTTTTCACCATCTTCAACAGCCCTTTGTTGTTCTACACAAGCAGGGACAACATTAACTTCTTCAAACCCACCTTCCTTGCCCTGACACAAATCTGAATTTATATCTGATGAAATATTAGCCCGGACAGCATCATTTCGGCCTTTTGTTTTCTTATCATGATTATCATGCTTCTCCGCAGGAGGAGAAGCTCTGCCACAAGTAGCAACAGTATCCTCAAAAGAAGATCCAGAGGCACCTCTTGCAGGGCTCCGACCAGTGTTGGGAAATCTCACAATGATTCGATTATTTCCGTGGTCACCAGGGGGCACATCAGCAAGTTTTTCATGGGTTACTCCAGTAGTCGATGGTTTTTCAGAAGTCAAATTTCTACTTGGCGTACTAACTTTTCCCAATCCAATTTCCTTCTGAACTCCGGCGACAGCAGATCCTTGAAGACCATTGCTTGATTTCCGGTGGCGAGAACCACCACTAGAAACTTTATTCACACTTACAGAACCGGCTGTTGAACTCCTTGCATCTTCCCTACATGAAGACCCCACAGTTTTCGCATGATCACTTGACTGGCTGTTGTTCTGAGACTGACTAGAACTGCTACTTTTTTCCTCCTTAATTGGTGTCAAAGGTAGATCTGAAGAACCTGCACCAACTACCATTCTGAAGTTTTGATCCTTCGACACAGTACCCACTGATGCACTCATCGGTTTAGTTGATCCAGGAGATGCAGATGACTTGGAAGCAGATTCCCCAGAACCAAGCTTAACTTGATGAGCTTTAGAGACCGAAGGTTGTGCATTGGAGGTCTTTGAGCCCACCTCAATTGAATTTCCTGTTTTTTTGCTCCCAACATGAGAAACTTCAGAGGACGCAGGCTTGTTAGGCCATGAAACACCACGACCTGAACCAGATTTGGCATCATTCATATTCATCTCAGCTTCAACGCGTCTCTTCCATGTGTCTACCAATGTCCTAGCTTTCTTCTGAATTTCAGAATTTTTATGACTACGTAAATGGTTGACAGACTTGCCGACATTGCAACTTTTGAGTGCATGCAGATTTACGGGCAACTTATCAAGTGCCCGAAGTAATGCCAAAAGAAACTCCTCAACAGACTTGTCACTTTCTTTGGGACTACTGCCGTCACCAATTTTCCCCTTGTGGACCTCTTGAAGCCATTCATCCAGCACAGGTAAACCCCTAAGCTGAACAAACCTTCCAAGACAATCATATCTATCCGTAACTGCTATCACATCAACGAGCATTATTCTGCCAGCCAAGTCAATTTTCTTATCAGCGCTGTCAGGTTGCATGAGCTGAACTAACTTCTCAACCCCAGCAAAGTCCACAAGCCCTCCTTTGTCAGTTATTTTGGCTATCTCAGACTTTAACATGTTTTCAGGCCTAAATTGACCTGAATCGCCATCCTCTATTTTAGACAGACGCTCTCGTTTCACTGAATCAGAGCCCTGATCACCTCGTTCTCTCTTCTTTCCCTTGGCCTGCGAAGAAAAGGAGGAGGCACTATTTTGTACACTATCAGAACCAGATTTCAATTGTGGTGTTGATGATGGACCATTCAAGGGTTTCGGAGAACGGCCCCCTGACTGCACGCCCCCATGCATTTCTAGTCTTGTCTTGTCTAATAGCTGATCTACTTCTTCCTGTCGTTCCTGCAATTAATAAATGGATGATTTTAAGTCTAATTCATCAGTCACTACCAAAAAAAAAAAAAAAAGAAACCCCCAAAAAAAAAAATGAATACTCACATTAATATAGTCTTTGTCAGTTAACCACCATAAACACTTGTTCTCAGTGTCATACACTCGTCTGCATACAAATGAGGATATCCCTGGAGGAAGTTCAACACCTTTACGAAGGAATGCGACTTTACAGGGATGGAGTAACGATGCAGCAGGAATCTCATCCTTGTGAAAGGAATAGAAGACCTCGTTCAGTGCAGCGTCCTGCAAGATCCCTTTTGCGAGCCTTATATCAGCAGGTCGATAAAGCCAATTTACACCTAAACTTAGAGTGTCCTCCTTATCTAATGTCAGCCTACGAATTATTCCAATGAACGGTGGGGAATCCTGAGGTGGCTTAAAAAGTGCACAGTCACCAACTCGAATTTTGCGTCCATCCTGTGACCAGAAAAAAAGGCTATCATGAATTTGGAATACATTGAACTGTTAAGGTAAAATGTTATTCCAGTGCATTCAATAAAACAAGGACATAAAATCAGCTTCAGCGAAAACAAAAAAAAAACAAAAATCAGAGAGAGAAGATTGGTGTTCAGATAAACTTCAAGATATGACAGAGACTTAAATGTAGAAATGTAAAGCACAAATGATAATGAAAAGAACCGGATATCTACCAATCTCAACTGTCGGAGCCATCAAAAAATTGCCATGGCACTTCTTAAATCAGAAGAAAGAAAGTGAGGAAATACTGTATAAAGGGGAGGGACATCAGCTTTCCAGATTAAAAAAGAAAACGTTTCCATAGTGGTGATTGAAACCATAAGAAGGTTGGAAAACTAAGAGGTATGTGGCTTGATAATAACCACAAAGCCAAACATGTAAGTTGAAAAATATCATTATACACTTAAATTACTCGAAAACATTTCTCCCTTTCAGGGATAAAGTGTGGCTGCAATTGTCTGAAAACGTGCGTACAACAAAACCAAGTTGACAGCATCAGATGCAACAGAACTCGTTAAAGAAACCCTTCAACTTTAAAAGCAAACCAACCAAACAAATTGTAACAACAAAAATCAATTTCTTTCAAAACCAAATTAACATGGGAAAAAGAAAAGAAAAGAAATTTTACGTTTTGAAAAAAACCATCTCAGCTGAAAACGTTTTCACGTTAAACCTACAGAATCTAACAAATGACCATAAAGAATTTCATAGGCCTTCTGAATCCGCGAAGCAACTTTCAGGTCCTTAAAACAGACAAATTCTCATATACATTACAACCAAACCAAAAATTTGCACTAGTGAACGCCTAGCGGCAATACATCCAAAGAGACACAGAAAAAGATTGAGAGTGAGCCACAAATCAAAGTCAAATTTTCGAAACGTAATCAGACATAGCAAAATCTGTAATTTGAGCCAGAAAAAACATATAAACAACACAAACTGCATAATTAACCCCCCGAAATGAGAAAATTAATATCAAATTATATGATGAGCCTAATTAATCAAAAAAACCGAAAACGAAAATACCCGATTGAAAGGTTAAATTCAAAGAAAAACACTAGAACAAAATCAAAACCTCAAAAAGGCGAAAAGCACCAAGTGCATACAGAAATTCAAATCCCCACAGATTCGATAACGCGAAAGAATTAACCACAGAAACCCTGTAACCATAACCTGAACTTAATAGGAAAACCCAACCCAACGCAAAAAAGGAACATATATATGTGGGTATATACTTTGCAGAAGAAATCGAGGGTCTTCGAATCGCTCACAGCTACAGTCGTCGCGGTCGAATTAGGGACCGGCCACATGTGCTGACTCCGTTTCCACTTCTCACCTCCCGACCCATGCATAGCCCTCCATCTTCCTTGATTTCTGAATCGATCGCAACCACGTCCTTGAAAAGAAACATCAATCCCTAAATGAAATTCCACAGAAAGAAAGAGGGGGAAAAAAAACCCTAGATTCGCGCAATTCGAACCGACTAAAACCCTAGATCAGGACCCAGATCTTCGATTGAAAGAGGGAAATCGCAAACCCATTATCGGGATTTGATAGCGGGTTCTCGTGATGTAATTCTAGGGCTTCGTTCTGTAGAAGACACAAGAAAAAATTGGGGGTAGGGATTTATGATGGAGTTTGGTGAGAGAGAGAGAAATTAGGGCAAAATTGAGAGGATCTAAAGGAAGACGGATTCGATTATTAGCTAAATCCAGAGATTTTGTGCGAAGAGCTCGCGATTAGATAGAGAGAGAAAGTGAGAGAGAGAGAGAGAAACGAGCTACGCGAAACGGCGAAGAGCGAGTGAGTCTGAGAGAGAGAGAGAGAGAGAGAGAGAAATGGTTTGGGGCAAGAAATTGCCAGTTTTGTCAAGGTAATGGTTGATGTGGACAAGGTCAACGACGTCGTTTCGAATTTTGCCACTTGGCCTAAACGCAAGTATTTTCCCAAAATTCTTTTTTGTTCCCTCTTTTTTTATTTTTCATTTTTTTTGGAAAATTTTACTTGCACCCTTTATTTATGTCGATTTTACTATTATACCGCCTGAAAAACGATTATTTGCAGTGACATCCCTTTTTTCGTCAAAATCGACTAAAATTTACCTTTTAAGCAATAAATTTTTATGAGAAAATATCAAAATCTTTCCTTGTGTGTTAGGAAAACACCATTATTCACCTTTCAAGATATGGCACAGTATTATTTTTATACATTATATTTTGACACTTCCTTTAATTTATACCTTGTGTTCTGATTATTATCAACATTGACTCTTAGATTTAAAATTTATTACAAATTTATACTCTGACATTAATTTAGAGTATTTAATTTACCAAGATGATTTAATAAACTTATTCTTGGATCAGTTTTCATACAGTTTATTTTTAATTTTTTAAACAGCATCTTGGTAAATTAACTGCTCTAAATTGGTGTCAGGGTATAAATTTGTAACAAATTTCAAATGTAAAAGTCAATGTTAATTTGAATAAAATGTCAAAATATAAGGTATAAAAATGATAATATCCCTTCAAGATATACCATCTCGATTTATCAAAATTATGTTGTGAACTGATACCCTTAATAAGATTAATCATATAACCTAACCACTACCTTAATCCTACAACTGAACACTCAAATCTAAAAAATATAATAATTTTTAAGAATAATTTTGTGTATATTTAAAAAAAAATGAGTACATTTAGTCCTTAAGTTGATAACTTGACTAAGGGCACTTAGTTATTTTCATATAAAAATTAAGTAAAGTTAATGGAAATGTGTCACAAGTGATAAGTTTCATTATAACCTCTAGAGGATATATTATGTAATTCTTAAAGAATGAAGCTTCTGTATCCCGAGCGGGATAATTCCACAGGCAGTTGTGGCACTTCTTTAAGAATAGGACCTATATGCAAAATCACAAATCACCTGACAAAAAAAACCTATATTACTAATCACAAGAGGCTACATGCCCGTGCTAAGAATCTGAACAGGTTCTTTAAAACACATGGAACGGGTTCTTTAAAACACATGGTAGAAACTAATATTTGTAAATTTTGGTATTTTCCCAATTTTTATTTAATGATAACCTAATTTCTATTTAATGACAAACTTTCATAAACTTTCTTTTTTTTTTCTTTTTTTTAAGTATGATAAACTTTTTATTGAAATAGCACTTAATTATTTTAAATAAAGTAGATAAATCGGGAGAATTTAATTTTATAGATTTCCTTTAATCTTCTTAGAACTCTAATGAATGTTTACAATAATCTTTTTTTCATTTAATGTGTATCACAGTAATTTTTAGTCTTTGATATAAATCAAAGGTATTAGTGTCAAAAGGCATTCGTTAATTAGATCACCACCATTCCAACCTTCCCAAACGAAAACTAATTCATTTTAACTTCGCAAATTCTAATTAATCAATTAAAGTATTTTGGAGTGTTATTTTTAATGGAAAATAAATAATACAGCTATTATATACTAAGCTAGATTGTGATTTTTTTAACCCTATTTTGATAATCTCTCCGATTGGAATGCTACCATCCAATTATGTCTAATTTTTACCTGTCCAGCTAAACCTGGTATTTAAATTCTATCCACCCTACATTTTATTTTCTGTTTTTTCAAACAGTTGAAAGGTTACGGTCTTAAATACTTGAATAGAGTGATAACTGTTTAGTTATTTTTAGCAATTCTCTTTGTAAAATTATGTAACTATTCTTTTATTCTAATTTTACTTATGATTTGGTATTTCTCTTATATTCTTTTAACAAAATAAATAAATAAAGTTTTTTGGGAAAATATTTTAGTGTTTTTTTATAATTTTAATTATTTTTTTTAGAATTATAAAACAAGGGGTTAGGAAAAAAAAATCCATTAACCGGAAATTTTAAGAAATATATAAAAATAAAATAAAAAAGAAGTTTTGTCAATATATATATATATTTATTTACCGATATTTTTCTGAAATTTTTTCGAAAAAATTTTTTGTGCCTAAAAATATTTCAGCACCTAATTTAGTGAAATTTTTGTCCTTACTTTTTATACATCTAATACACAATATATTATAACGCACATTTTTTGGACTATAAATATTATTTTAAACATTACACATATCTATTATATATGACTTGTTTTTAGTGGTTCCAACTCTACTAGTTATATCTATTTCATTCATCTTAATCATACTTTTTTATTCAATCTTTTAGGACTTGTTTGGATTTACTTTCATTTTCTATCTTTTGTTTTTCTAAACAGAAAAATGGAAAAAATTTTTTTGGAAGATTGCTTGACAACTTTATTTTTGTTTTTTGTTTTTAAAAATTGTTATCAAAAATTTTAAAAAAAGGTGGAAACAAAAAATTTCTAATACCTTTATTTTTTTGAACAAATTTCAAAAATAAAAGAACATATAAATATTTGTACACAAGTACATACATATATATATATGTATATACATACACAAATATAAGTCCATATGACTTTTTCTTTCGTTATTTGCACTTTATTATTTTTGGAAACAAGGAAATAAAGTTTGTCAAACATGTTTCTTATTTATAAAAATTGAAAACTAATTTAAAATATTTACTTTTATTTTCAATTTATTTAAACAAAAAAATAGAAAGTGAATCCAAGCAAATCCTTAATTTTTCTGTGTTTTAAATAAATTTATATTAATTTCTATTTTCTTTTTTCTTAAATTACCATTGATATTAATATTTTCTCCGATATTTCCTTAATTTTGAAATACTGATTTTTTCATTGAAATCAATATTTTTATTCTTAGTTTAGTTATAATTGACAAATTGAAAAAAAAAAAAATTATTGTAAAATATTGCAATGAGTACTATTATTCCTTTAAGAAGATTTAATGTACATAAAAGAAAATTCTTAAACCAAAATATAGTTCATATAATCTCACTTTTAGATATCCCATCAAACGTTGAACATAAAAAACCGAGGTCATGGAAGTTTCTTTGTTCATGGCAAGAGAAACATTTTTCGAAAGGGGGAAAAAAACTCATTAAAAGCAGTGATGCTAACTATCCCTACTTATGCCATTAGTTATTTTAAGCTCCCATCTTCCTCATGCAACCAACTTGAGTCCTCAATGGTGTCTTTGGCTCCAAGTTACATTGAAAAAGTTGACGATTTATGTGCAAAACCAAATTAAATGGTGGTTTGGGTTTTAAATCGGTTGTGCACTTTAATCAAGCATTAGTTGCTTGCGAAGTAGACTTGGCACATGTTTGAGTCTCCTAATTCTCTCTGCAACAAAGTTTTTCAAAGGACGATATTTTCCACAATCTGAAATTCTATTAGCACGTCCCGGCCACACACCATCTTTAATTTGGCGGAGCATCCTATGGGGACGATACCTTCTGCTTAAGGGCCTTCAAAAAAAAAAGATTGGCTCGGGTTCTGATATTTGTTGTTTTGATCATCCTTGGATTCCAAATAAAACATGTTTCTGACCTTTTGTCACTCATAATGCCGACTATAATCTTCAAATAGCTACCTGCTTCATCACCCCTGACAGAGAATGGAATATTAATGTATTATGAATGACATTATACTAAGATGATATAGATAAAATAATTGTCATGCCAGTTAGTGCATTCCCTGGTGATGATTACTATATTTGGAGTTTTACAGACAACGGTTCCTATAATATTAAATCTGGCTACTGATTAGCAAAATCCTATGAAGATGAACCATCAATTTCGGATCCTTCAAATAATATTGGCTGGTGGCGGAAGTTTTGGTCATTATCCCTCCCACCAAGATTAAATTTTTTTGTTTGGAAAGCATATAACAATGATTTAGTAGGACTTCGTCGCTGGGAAAATCATCACTTCGGCATCATATTCCCTCTGTTCTTCAGCTTAGGAATCGATTGGGTATGCTATCTTTTCTTATAAATAGGCAAAAAATGTATGGCGCCATTCTCTTATACGAGTTAATTTTTTCATCAATTTGCTCAATGGGATTTCTAAGATGTGCTACATCTATAATCTACCACTTTTTTTTCTAAAACTGAGATAGAAAGGTTCATTTGTGTATCATAGTGTATATGGGGCGAGCGAAATCAGCGTTTTCATACTGGGAAATAACGCAATGCCGAAGCGATTATCCATTAGGCTGAAAATTACTTCCTTTTTTATCACGCTTCTAGAAGTGATTGTAACGCACCTGCTCCCCTACAAACTTCACCGCAGAGTACACGCCATTGGCAAAAGCCTCCCCTTGATTATTTTAAGATGAATGTCGATGCTGCCAATGACAGGGAGCGAGGATTGATAGGCGTATGTGCTGTTATACGGAACTCTGACTGGGAAGTCATGGCTGCACTTCCAAAGAATATGATAAGACGATTCTCCGCTCGTGATATGGAAGCCAAAGCTCTATACCAAAGTCTCATTTGGGCACAAGATGTCGGTATGCCCTGGTTGGGATATTTGCCCTAAAAAGCAGATTTCTAATTTTAACATTTTAGTGCAAATAACTTTCTCTTATATGCAATTATGATATTTGCTAGATTAAACTGTCTTAGTTGAATAGTTTATTTATCTGGAAAAGATTCCATGACTTTATCTGTATATAAGGAAATAAACATGATTAAGTGTTAATTATGGGGAGACTTGTTTCTTTATCTAAATCTAAATTAACTAGTTCATAATCTGTAAATAAAGATGGAATACATTATTTATTATAGGTTATAGTGTTTGTCTATCTCAATAAAAATAATGTGTCTCAAATCATTAAAGTATATGAATTTTGATAGAAATACTAGTACAACATAAATAAGTTATGTATACTGAACTGGACAATGAACAGAAATATAGTTAATATTTAAATGTACATATTAGATTTAATTAGTTGCGAAAAAATACCTTCATATTTGATCTTTTTGCAATTTAAACTTTAAGTTTTGGTTTTTGAAAAAAGAAACCCTCCATATTTTGAAATTCTAAAAATTTGTACCATCTATCCCTATTTCGCCCACCTTATGTTACTCCAAATGATGTTTTTTGTAGATATTTTAATTTTTTGAAAATAAGAACAACATAATCTGAGTATGGATTCATAATTTTTTGAGAATAAATTTGTCAAAATATGAGTGGAGGGTACTACTTTTTTAAATTTAAAAAATGTATAGGTATTTTTTTTTTCTTTTGGCAAAAATCAAAACTCGGGGTTTTAATTGCAAAAGAGCCAAACTTTGAGATTTTTTTGTAGTTAACCCTATTAGAAATAAGAAACAAATTTGGACTTAGTGGGTGTTAGTATTTTTAATTAAATCTATATATATGAGAAATGCTAATTGTATTTTCTTTTGCACTTTCTTAGTCTCACTATTTGATATGTGTATTCAATTATGATATTGTATTATTAAAATATTAAATTGGATTCTAAAATCTACGTGTCAAATAATAAAACTGGATAATGTAAGAAAGACTGAGAAAAAGAGTGCATTATATATATTTTATATATATTTATGTCTATATTTGAATATATATTAACGAGAAACAAGAGACAATACAACAAAATTTTTATATTTTTCTTTTGAGGAGAAATAAAACAAATGAAAAGCAAGGAAATGTATGGCAATCAAATAATGTGATACAATAAACAAGTAAACAACTAATTTTTTTTTAAAAAAAATTCAAACTATTTAAAACATAATAAAACTTGATTTAATATTTGCTCAGACCCAATCACCTCAGATTTGTTGTTTCCATCATTAGTACAACAAAGTAAGAAATATAAAAAGTAAAGAGTATTTTTGGAATGTAAAGGATGTACAAAACATATATATAATAATTAATAATTTTTTTTTTGTGATGTCAAATAAAATAAGGATAATGCTTGAGGTACCAACTTTTGTACCAAATTTTTAATACCAACACATGGCATGTAGTTTGTCACTACTTATTTGGTGATAATATCTAATCTATTTGTGGTAAATTTTAACACACTAATTAGATGGTAACAACTAATATACCACATGTGTTAGTACAAAAAATTTAGTACAAAAATTGGAATATGTAATGTTATCATAAAATAAATATATTTAGTCGAGTTGTTGATGGATAAAGAAATAATCTCAACATATTCTATTTGTGTTAATTTATTTTTAGTTTTATTTTGATATGAATTCACAGTGAATTGCATAATATGGACATTATGCTTACTCTGCCTATTAGATTCAACATTATCATAATATCTAAGTTAATTTTGATTCAGTTTGATTCCTAACCCATTATAAGATATCTTATGGGACTATCTTATTCTTATCCATTTTCTATTTAATCAAAGCATTCCAATCAAATTAAATGAGTCACATGTAGCAATTCCAAACAAAACAAGATACTAGGTTTCCCCTCGAAGGAAAAAAGAAAAGAAAAAAAAAAAAGGAAAGACCTTATGTAATAAGTAATAGAAGATTCTATTTAATAGAAGGAAAAAAAAAAAGGAGTAATAGAAGATTCTAAACTATAAAAGCAGTCCAAATATTAATGGGTATTTCAACTCAACACTGTCGTCATGCTCCCCTTAAGGTCTTAATGTTCCTTTGGAGAAGAAAAGAGGTTCACTCAAGTTGTATATCTCAATATTGAAGGTGACAAAGTGATTGGATTCCATTAATTCTATTACTAGACTAGACATGTGACTTTTAATCTTAGCTTTTACTAGTTCCAATTTAATCAATAACCTAACCTAAATTAGACATGTAACTGTAATTTTTTTCCTTCTTTTGATCCGCATTAAACCAAGAACCTATGCTAGTTAGTCATGTTTCTGTAATTATTAACTTCATTGATTTCATTTAAACCAATAATCTTCCTAACTTAATTCTTACAACGTGGTGCTTGTTCCCTAACTTTTTGTGAAGATTTGCCTAGTAAAGTATTATTAACGTACAAGCCAACAATAATGATGAAATCCATTTATGCATAATAAACTCTTCAATATACTCGAGTCAAGTGATTTTACTAACTCAACTAATTTTTACCTTAATATCCCAACTTTTCTTCTAAAGTTACACTTACAATGTGTTGAGTGTCTCCTCAATGACAAGCCATTAACAAGGTTAAATGCACTTACATAGTATAACAAGTTAACCGCTTCCAAATTCCAATGATCACAACCATATGACAAGAGCATACCCACCATCATATGATGAGTCAACACAATATGTCCTCAAGAACCCAACAGATTGTGAAAGGCATAGTCATAACACAGTTTCAAGAACCATAAAGCAAAGCCAAAATTTGGCCGTAGATCTCTTACTTTCTCACCTATTTGGGGCCATCACAATTCACAAGCTAAACATCTTATTTCTTACTTTGGGATTCTTGTCTTTGATTGGTCACCCTCAACTTTAGAAAGAAAGAATATCACATTATAGTCAGGCCGCTCACATGGATTGTCGTTTTCTCCCTCTATAGTGATCATGGTTCATATTCGGATTTCCTATTAAGCTTTTTCATAACCCCACTCCCCCATAATAGAAACCATCCAAATCCCACGAGTCTTTGATGTTGATGTGTTGTGGAAAATGACTGCTTTTTTTGTTGTTTTCTTTTGTTTTTAAAAGGGTTTTCTTTTTTTTTTCAAAGTTAACTTGAAAGCAACATTCCTAAAATAAGGACAAATAAAACACAGTTTCTTTTAGTAAAAAAAAATTATTCTTATTTATTTTAATAAAATGTTGATTATGATGTAATTGTTTTCTATTACGGCCCAACACACCATCAGAGCAGGAAAATATTGAACGGTGGTTCCAAAAAAAAAAAAGAAAGGTGGATTGAATTCCACATGCAAACCTATCTGATATGAGTGCGACCCGTCTGAATGGCTTTCCTTGAAGGAAGGTGTGGAGAAGTTAAAAACAGTATGAAGAAAAAAAAAACAAATATATTCACTACATATATATAGTACAAATGGAACTGTGACAGAAATTGGTGATTTGTTCGTACAACTCATAAACTAGCTATATAATAATTATAATTATGCCTCTGACATTTGTGCCAGAGGTTAGGACATTACTCTGGCCCATATCACCTTCTTGTATTTTTCTGCACTCATTGATTTTCTTCCTGTTTTCTCTTTTTTTTTATATAAAAAAAATTGGTTCTTCCGTTTTTTATGGGTATCGACATAACTTTGGATTGCTCATTTACATGACATTGTTTACCAATTTATTTATTTATTTAGTTTTTTCGTAGAGTTTCTGAATTTAGGTATAACACTCTGAGCTCCACTGTAGACATGCATTACAACATACAGGAGTATTTAAAGAGTGACTCTATTGC
>JXTC01000253.1:152107-165738 GCA_002914845.1 Trema orientale
TGATACAGTTGCTTATACTTCATTATACTTACTTTCTTAGAAACACGGAAGAAAAAAATTATGTCTAATAAAAAAAATAGAAAGTGTTCATTATGCTATTGATTTTTTTCCTTCTTCTTTTAAATAATATATCTTGAGCAAAACAAAAAAAATCATAGTATTTTCTTTATGTTGTTATTGACTATTCATCATCGAAGCCATATATTAAAATATAGAAGAAGACAATAAGCGGAGAAGAACATAAAAAAATTTGGGTTTTAAAAATTAATTGATAGTAAAATACTTGGAGGGTGGGAAAAGAAATATTTTAAAAAATATTTACTAATCAGTATTTTTGTATTTAATAAAAATTTAAGAGGTGTGTGAAAAGAAATTTTAAAATTTTAAAATTTTGTGAGAGTGTATTTAGAAATGAGGTGAAGAGAGAAAAAAAAATGGTTTAAATCAAGCTCAAAATTACGTTTAAAGCTAATGATCTTATATTATGTCTATAAGAAAATTATCATAAAATTACTCTACATTGATCTTTAAGGATAATTATCAGATTCTAACTTTTTTATCAATTATTTATTGGACCTTCAACCCTATCTATCTATCTATCCTTTCCGGTAAGCTAAGTTGAAAAGAATCGAAAGAAATAATAGAATTGTCCTTAAAGATCAATGAAACCCAAAATTATCAAAATTAAAGTAAATTCGAAATCAGAATAAAACTTAATTTATATTTAATAACTTTTTTTAAAAAAAGATATTCGTTTTACTTTGATTTGATTTTGGATTTCTTTTTTATTTTGATTGAGAGTATTTTTGGTTTCATTGTTCTTCAAAGGCTATTATTCATCATTTCATTTCGATTTTCACTAGTTTAGATTATTGCGTGGGGATAGACTTGTTGGGTGTGAAAAATTTAAGGAAATAATTGATAAAAAGAGTTAATCTGAAATTAATTTGGCATTTTACAAAATAGAAGGGATTTGACGATTTGGTTAAAAAAAAAAAAGAAAAGAAATTGACAAATGAAAGATCATTAATAATGATATCCTAGTCTCATAAGATGTAACATGTAAGAGTGCACTAAAACTTTTATAAACTTTCTCTCTAGTTTGTATTCCTTTTTTTCTAGTTCATTTTTTAACAAAAGCTAATTTGACAGCGATGAACTCATTATGGACCAATATTTTAATCTAATCGTAAGATAATGCCGAAATAAACGTAATAGTCGGAACTTGTTTCACCTGAGGTATCTTTTTCTGATCTATGACCATGAACCGCCATGATCTATGCAACTTATACAATAAAGGCATATGCATATTTTATGTATGCCTTCCTAAATCCTCTTTTTTTCAATACCTAACCATTATATATTAAGGTCAGCATGTTCCAGAATCTGGAGGCCGGCCCAAACCGAATTTCTCTATTTAAGTAATTTTATGTCCATCAAGATAAGGTTCTCATTGGCCTGACTATGCAAAAAAGTCATGAAACTATTCTCAATACTTCAAAAAGTTAATCCTAGAATTGATGTGCAACATGGGGTTTTGTCCATTCAGAGCATATACTATTAAATCATGACCATTGACATAATAATAATATTAAAATAAAATCATAAAATAAAATAAAAAGAATAAACAATTTACACAAATAGTGGTGTGTCTATTTAGGATATAGACCAAAAGTTGCTTACGGTTCAACCTCAATAGCTAAAAAAATTACTTCTATGACAGATATCATGTTGACCCAACAAATGGTCCATAAAAGAAGATTGGTTTTCTTGTATCCAGATAAATTCACTTTCCTTAGGGAATAAGAGTCAAAGCTTTACAAAGGGCAAAGTCAGAGAAATTGGGCAGCACCAAACAAAACAAACCGATCTGCATGATGATGATGTAATAGACCAACAAAATTTTGTAAAAAAGGAATCATTACTTGGTTTAATATAATATATATAGGAAAACACATAAACAAATCTACTAAACCAAAAAAATAAAATTAAAAATTGAAACATTAATATTTTTTCTATATGGGGGCCAGTCTTTGAGTCATGGATCAACATCACCAAGTTCACTAACACGTTTCATGTCCAGGGATTTCCCTGTTTTTGTTCCAAAAAAAAAAAAAGGAAAAAAAGAAAAGAGAAAAAAAAAAAATTGGTAAGAGAGTGCGTGTTTGAAATAACAAGGTAGATGAGAGTTTGAAAACGATGGATCTTGACATTATAATAACTGAAGTGGTAGACACGGCATTGCTTTTGTGTTTGATACTTGAACTGATGTAGCAAACATACTTTTCACAATCAACAACTCCATAATGTCTTTGCCAATTTGGTTAGGGAATTTTTATTTTTGTTTTTTCCTATTTTGATGAGAGGTTGTGTTATGGGCTTGATTAAAGGCCCAATAGAAGAAGCTGTCGTTTTGATTAGGGAAAATGACACCCATTACTAACTTTTTTTAAAAAATACCAAGAATACGAAGTCTAAAATAAGTCTTTTTTTTTTGTACGGTGTTTTTCTGCGAAAATACTATTTTCCTTGGATGGGAATTGTAAGATCAGTTCATATTGAGGAAGTCCTTGAGCTGGTAGAATCACGCCTCACACAGCCTCTTAGCAACGAAGATTGTCGGCTTGGCATCGAGACTAGCCATGACTAGCAAGCGATTCAATGAGTGGCACCATGAGAGGAGCCATTCAATCTCCAAGGTCTAAACTCTCTCATAATGTAGTTGCTGAACTTATTATGTCATAGATTTTTTATGGTGAAATGCTCTTTTATGCTAATAATCAACTCTACTTTATCAGTATTTTGAAATCAAAACGGGACTTGTATTTATTGATTTTCGCTAAATTTTGGATATGGGTCTCGCTTAGATTTGGGTTTTATTGACTTGTCTTTATTGGCTTTTGCTAGATTTTGGATTTGATTTTGTTTAGTTTTGAGTCTCATTGATACTTTTTGGGTTCATTATTTTTGTTATGCTGCAATACATTTGTAATAGATTTTAGAATGAACTCATTCTCATTTTCACAACTTAATCGATTTAATCGGCCAATTCGATTCTTGAGTAAGTCTCTTCATCTTCTTTTCTTATTCGACTTAATCCGTATCCAGTTCTTTTTCGCTTCATCTTCTTTTTTCATTTTCACGACTTAATCGGTTTTAATCTGCGGATTCAATTCTTGAGCGAGTGATGGATGATCATGTTTCTGAAACTAATTTGCCCGAAATTGGAGAGAAGAGGAAAGAACCCCCTTGTTTCAAATTTGTGTGAATTGGAATTGGTTTGAAAAATAAGAGCTAGTTTCATGGTTTATTGGGGGTAAATGTTCAAGAAACTAAATTGGTTTCTTTAGTTAGCTATAGGATATTCAGTTACATGGAAACCAAACTGAGTTCTTGAAACACTTTGTATTTTTCTATGATTAACTAATATTCTGCTAAAAGGAAACTACGCCGGTTTCCTTGAAACCTTTGTGGTTCCTTACATACATCGTATTCTACTAAAAGGAAACCAAACTAGTTTCTAGGAAATCTTTGTAATTTCCTGTGATTTACTTACGTACATGACACTCCATTAAAAGAAAACCTTTGTAGTTTCCTGTGATGACATTTCGCTAAAAGAAATCTAGTTTGGTTTCTATAAAACCTTTATGATTTTCTTTGATTTACTTACGTACAAGACATTCCACTAATAAAATCTAAATTAGTTTTCAGAAAACTTTTATGGTTTCCTGTTAAAAAAATATGGCTTATTTACTAAAATGCCACCGTGTTTTCTAGCTCCCAAAGTATTTAGAAAAATACCATAAAAAGATCGTACATAATTTTTATTATTTTTAAAATGTCGTAAATTTTGTAATATTTTTTGAAAAATAGGTATGTATGTCCAAAATCCTTTCGATTATTCAAATTGAGGGAGTAGTTTGACCTGTTATTAAAAGCCCATAGGAATGAAGTAGATGACCAGCCATGCATTTGTTACTTCGTTCTGTTATATGGAATTTGATTAAGCAGATTAGGTGTGTTATTTTAAAAGAATGATAAAGTTAGAATCTAATAAGTAGTTTTTTTTTTTTTTTTGATCATATAGTAACATGTTTGTTGGTTGATCTAAATGGATAAATTACTAGTTCTGGGGCATGAATATTTCTAAGCTCTAACTTGAATTTGTATAGAACTTTTAGAAGATCCACACTATTTCAGCTTTCAGGTTACCATGATCAGAGGTTTGACACGAAAGTTGAGACAAATGGGCCGACAGGTATGGGAGATTATGGGCCAAGGTTAAGTGGATCGCTTCACTTGGCTATAAAACTGTTGCAGATCACTAGAGCTTGTTAACTGTAGTAGATTGAGATTATGTTATACCAAGCAGAAAATCAGAAATCCATTTTCTATCTGGACTTAATATTTAATGCCTACTGGTCTATATTGCAATGTTACTCCATTTCAAATGAGTGTTTTTTTTTTTTTTTTGAAAGCACATTTCAAATGAGTTTAGACTATGCTGAAACCTGTGGTTTTTCGGCAGCAAAGAGATTAAAGTTGTCATTTTGTAAGTAGTAATAGATGACAGCATATTACATAGTTGGAACTGATTTTGAACTTCAACAGAAAAATACATTGCTTAGATTGTAGAGAGAAACTCATAATGGGATTAAAGTCCTATTGATTGAAGCTCTTTGGATTGAATCACTAAAACAAGGTCTTCACATAAGGACCTAAATCATTGATAAGGAATAGAATAATGTTATGCTTCACCATAAATCCATAAAATTAAGCTCTATGTCAATGCTCGATTGGCAGGGTAAAGCCTTGTGAATTCTATCCAGGTGGTGTTGATGACAAAACATTTTGATTTGAAATATGGATAATGTTTGAGACAAACAATTAGTTAGACTCGTGTGTGGTTGTTGGTAGTTTCAATGATTCTTCTGAGAATTTCTGGCTTAATTAACCATGGACTAGGAGCTTTGAGGCAACTTAACTACTTTTTAACGTACTTCTACCACTTTTAAAGTTCCCCCTAATCTGAAAACGTTGCACTTGAAATATAAAATTAGGTACTATAACAAAACACAAGATGACCCCTTGATATAAGTGAACTATGGTTTAGAAATTTTTTTTTTGGGTAAAATGGTCTAAAGAGTTTATTCCAATGCCAAAGAACAGTTTGATACTGCCACAAGCATTCTATTATAAGTTTTGTTCAAAATATAAAAATAGAAGTTGTAAAAATTTGAATCGAAATGGTACTTCCTCCTCTCTTTTCCTGCTCAATTTCCCAACAAGGAACATTGTGCGGTTTTGCTAAATTATCTATCTGGGATTGAATTTAATTCCTCTTTTTCAATTGGGCAGTGCTTCATTTCTGCTCATGAATCATCTTTTTCTCAATATTAGTGTAGTGGAGTTTTAAAATGAAAGGAGGAACTCAAAGAAGCACAATACAGATAGCAACTTGTAATGAAGTCTCCCTAAAAATGTTGATATTGCTAGACACCGCAAGAGTTAGACAGCTTATAGCTTTGTGATATATACTAATCAGAAAGGCATGTCATATCATGGTCCATCTGCATTAAAATCCTTGGTCCAAACCCAATTCATGAAAATAATAAAAACAGCAATAATAATAAGAAAAAAAGGGACGTTTTACCTAAGAGACAAGTGGTGTAATCTTTTACAACATCTCAGACAAACTCACATTCTCCTGAATTTGTCATATCAATGGTCCATCCGCATTAAATCCATAGTTGTTTGTCTCACTAATGGTAGTTACTAGTAGTATAGATGTGAAAGTAGCTTTTCAAGGCATAAGGGCTACGGGGAGCCATGTCTTTTGGTCGGGCCACGCAGTATTCAGTACTGTTAAGCCCTTAGGAGGTAAATTCTGTGTGTTTCATATTTACTACATCTACATGTGTCGGCAAGTAATGACATAGCTAAACTCATCTAATCTATTTATAATCTAAATAAGGAAAATGACCTCTTTGAAAAAGAAAAAAAAAAAAGGGATAATGACCCTTTTGGACCAGTTGTCTGGCCGATATATTGATCTCTAGATATAAATTGTTGGGTAGATGTGGTTCTCTATGAATGGGGCAGCCCATATAGTAGGGCCTTGTTAACCTACGATTTTTTTGGGTTGATCTTCAAGTTGTGTCCATTGCAAAGAAGGAGTCTGCCACAGATTCTGGCCCCCCAAAACTAATACATGGATCCTATACAAGTTTTTGGCTTAACATATGAACGACTGTTTGGTTGTTCTCTTTTCGTTTTTGTTATTTTTCCTTTTTATTTTCATTTTTATATATATATTTTTTAAAAGAAACTACTTGCTTTTTAGCATTACCAAGCTACAAAGCCATCTTACTATAAACAAATATGGACTAATATTATTATTGTTAAGTTGCTTCGTCTATTAGTATATGTATATGGTACTAAACGCTCCTAGGATTCTTTAGCATTTTTCTATTGTCATACACGGAACACATTTGTTGGTGCATGAGTTGCTTCTCATGAAAAGGTGACCCTAGTCAGTTTAAGCTTTCGGAACAAAGTGGTTTATAATCCTAACATGTCATCAAAATCGCACAAAAAAATAATAATAATAATAACCTTTTGTGATAATCGATTTTCAAACATGTGTTGGGAATACTCATTCTCTTGGATATAAAGCTGTTAGGAACAAAACAATGGGCAACTAGAAATTCATTTATGTGCTCGCAGTTGATTTATTGGTCAATGATTAGGAAGGTACCTTAGCAATGTCGAATACTAATCTTCAAGGGGAAATAACAAAAAAAGAAAAAAGAAAAAGAATGAAAAGGTTATGAAAAAAAAAAAGGAGTATCATGTTTTGTGTATAATACATGAGAGGCATTAGAAAAATGTTATTTTTGACCAATACCAAAATGAGCTTAGTCAATTTGATTAATATTCAAAATTGATGTGTACAGCCATGGCCAGGGTAGGCTGATCACATGGGGACTTGTGGATTAGTGTGATCACATGTGACTCTGCCGAACACCCGAGACAAAGTCACTCTGAGATGCAAATAATCTGGCGTATCCTTGGCTACTAGTTGGACTTTGCTGATTGGGGCTTGGGGTTTCACTGCATGGTTGCTAGGACACACCACCCATTACACTAGATAACCCAGCAACCGCATTTGTTCCACTTCCTTCATTTTATTTTCTCCGGAAAGTGACAAACTTCTTATCCATCTTTTACTATTTAATAAAAAATGTTCTTCTCCATACCCTTTTGTGCATGTAAAATAAATTTTTTTGAAGAAAGAAAAAGAAAAATAAAGCTTCATTCATTGAAGTCTGTACTTTTTGAATGACATGTTTTAAGGACAGCATGTTTCTTATGCTTGTCTTAAATTTAGCATATAAAGACAGAAACAATCCAATAGTGGAAATTCATGGTAAAACTAGGCTTTGATGTTAGTAACACCTGTCATGTTCATGTTGTAGAAATAGCATGTATGAAAATGAAGTACCCTTATCATACAATGTCACATTCATGACAGCCATGATCTGTTGTCTTGTAATCATAGGAAGATAAAAACGTTTCTCTTCTCTGGACACATTTAATTCACAGACACTGCATTAAATGGTTAGAAATAAACCATTTTTTAATGTTACCACCTATCTGTATATGTGGATACAGTATGTTAACCTGAACCCACATAGAAGTTTCTGGTGTATTGTTTATGCACAGGTTAGTACAATACTTAAGTTTTTATCTTTTTTTTTTTAATTTTTTTTATTTTGACTCTGGATCTGTAAAATATTTGTTGAGTGGATTAAATAACTGAATTGTAACTGACACAAATATTCAGGGGGTTCTACAGTTAATAGACTTCCACCAGAAAAGGGTTGGAGGTGTTTGGCTCACATGGACTCTCTAAAGTGAGAAATGAGAGACCTAACTACATTAAATTCTGGTCTTTAATATGAGTTTGGTTTGGTTTGGTTGTTCTACGAAAAAAGTGAAAATAACTCAATTTGAAAACTATGCAGAAATATTGCATCAGTTTTCTGCTATAATATAGTAATGTTAACGTCCATGCAAAGCCTTTGTCCTTAGTAGTTAATGCTAATTAAGTACCGTTTATCAAAAAAAAAAAAAATAATGCTAATTAAGTACCAACTTCAACCTCCTAGTCATGTTTCAATGAAGCAAATTGATGTACCTGATTTATTTAATTGTATTCTCTTAAGCCAAATTGGAGAAATGATTTTCAGGATCTTAATCAGTGATAGTGAACCGTATCAAGAAGATTGTAAAGTAGTAGGAGGTGCATATTATAAGCTCTCATAAATGTTGTCACAGGACAAATATTAGTTAAAATAATACTCAGATTTCATGCTGCATCTAGAAGATCTTCCCGGGTACTATGTGATTCTAAAGCATGCCATGGTCACGGACTCATGCATGCTCACCAAAAGCAATAATGGTTGTCTAGTGTCTACGTACGAGTGTGAAACTGTCAACATGGCTTACATGGGCCATTTTGTCAGATACATCATAGTCTCACTCAGCCTAGTTTTGTATCAAAGTTGAAACAAATTAATAATAGATCTAGTTTTTGTTTCTCATGTATCAAGAACCCTCTTCCCCCCTCCCCCCCTTTTTTTTTCTTTTATTCCATTTTCAATATCCCTGTTGCCTGTTGGGTTTTGATCAAGCAAGAATCACCAAAAAAACAAAGAAGTGGAAAAAAGGAAATAATTGATTGCCTATGTTTGTGGAGGGTAAAGTAGATGAACCCAAAAGCACTTTTTGAAAAGAAGAATTGGAGCTAAAGAAATGGTTTGTGCTTCTAGAAATAAAAAGTAATATACCAAGAAGAAGAAGAAGGTGTAAAAAGATATTAGGATCTAAAAAAATAAAAAAAGGTAGCAGCTGGCTAGGCACTAGGCAGCATGAGGTTCCAAACATTACTTTTTGATGTGCTTCAAGCAAAAATTACTCTTAAATATGTGCTTAGTTTGACTCTGCTTATATTTAAGTCTTAAGTTAAGTAAAATGATCTTAGATAATAAGTTTCAGAACAGTTTCTTGGTATCTCTCTCTCTAGTATGGTACAGATTAATGGTCAGAATACAGGAAAAGAAAACTTAGGATCAGAATATAATAACATGCTTTGTCTGCAGGTAATAATTTATAATTTGATTAATAAGTAATGAGTACTAACTCTCTCTTACAAATTCTTAGAAGTTTTGGAATACACAAACTCCAAATAAGAAGTGCTTAATTATTAAGTGTAAAAAGTACACGAATCTTTTTTTTAAAATTTTTTTTTTTTTATAAACTATTGTCTTTGAAATTTCTATTATATTTTCCAATGCTTAGTTATTACAAACCGCAACCAGCTAGATATTGTCTTTTCATTATATATTATTTTGCTTACGTTATAAATATCTTGCAAAGAGACAGCTAAACTAACAATTATTTAATTATAGTAAGTAGATCTCATTTAATACATATTGTTATATGTAAGGACTTATAATGAACTAGTCTAGTTTAACCAAGAAAAGTAAAGAGAAAAGCCTTAGCAGTAATGCATGGTGCCCAAAATAGTAGACAAGAAGAAGAACATTTTGTGGGGTTCCTTGTAATTTTTTGGCTGTGGCTTAGTTGTATCTTTCTAATTAATTTCTTAACAGAATTTGAACCAAGATTGGCACATACTAAAGTCTCACTTGAACCAATCAAATTTTTGACAGCCTTTAAAGCTGATTAGGCTTTATTCCACCTAATTATTGGATAAGTAAGAAAGGTATAATAGAACTGAACTCCCCATTTGTTACCACAGATCAAAAAAGTAACAAAAGTAACACTCTTCTCCTTTATTTGTACTTGAGAAGACAGTAGGAGAGTGAGTTCAAGCTCTCTCTTTCTGTCCCCAACCTTCAACAGAAGGAAAGAAAAAAAAAATAGTTTGACATTCTGAAACTTCACTCAAAGACCCAGATTTCATAAGAAATTATACAAAATTTGACCACTTTGAGTGGGTTCAATCCAGCACTTACTCATCTGTCACGGAGTACTAATCTCACAGCTGAGTACCCAGTTCACTCCACTGCTTCAGTCCCAGGTTTCTAAACTGGGGGTTGATTCTGTATACTCTGTATTCTTTGGACTCAGATTCTTATTTCCCAGATAGGAAATGGCTCCAAATACAGTTGTTGTCACAGTTGAGAAGCCTATGAACTCTGTCCTAGGAGTCACTGGTATGGATTCCTCCTTGTTTATGGAGAAGGAAAAAGCGGTGAGCCCCAGGCAACTCACATGGTTTCTTCTTCTCAAAGTTCAGAGAACTCTAGCTTGCCTTTCATGGCTGACCATGGCTTCCAAGACCATGTTTGTTGCAGCAAAGAAACGCATTGCCTTGTCTGACTTAACTGATGAAGAGTCCAAAGGCAGAGGGAAGCTTTACAGATTCATCAAAGCTTTTCTTGCTCTGTCAATTGTAGCTTTGGTCATTGAAATAGTTGCCCATTTCAAGAAATGGAACCTGAATCTGATTCAACCATGGGAGGTTCAGGGTCTAGTTGAATGGACCTATATGGCCTGGCTATCATTCAGGGTTGACTACATTGCTCCTTTGGTGATTATGCTATCTAGATTCTGCACTGTATTGTTCTTGATTCAATCTCTTGATCGGTTAGTTTTATGTTTTGGATGTTTCTGGATCAAGTACAAGAAGTTGAAGCCTACAATCGAACCAGATGCTTATGACATTGAGGACCCTTCAAGTTTCCCAAAAGTCCTTGTTCAGATTCCCATGTGCAATGAGAGAGAGGTAACATAGCAAAACATTTCACTGGATTTTCTTAAAACTTTCCCGCTCTTTCTTTCATTTTCTTCTCATATTGCTTTCGACTTTTTCTATGAATGTGTAGGTGTATGCACAGTCAATTGCAGCAGTTTGTCAGCTGGATTGGCCAAAAGATAGGATTCTAATCCAAGTCCTGGATGATTCGAGTGATAGAGAGGTACAGCTTCTAATCAAAGAAGAAGTGTCTTCATGGAATCAGAAAGGGGTCAATATTGTCTACAGACATAGATTGATTAGAACTGGTTACAAAGCTGGCAACCTCAAATCAGCAATGTCCTGTGACTATGTTAAAGACTATGAGTTTGTAGCCATCTTCGACGCAGACTTCCAGCCCAATTCTGATTTTCTTAAACAGACTATTCCCCACTTCAAGGTGATTCATAAAACTCAACTGGGAAAAAGTGATCTTTTTGTTTCTTAGGTAAAAAAATTTTGTTAGTAACAGTCCTGAAATTTTATGCAGGGGAAACCTGACGTGGGACTTGTTCAAGCTCGCTGGTCTTTCGTCAACAAGGATGAAAACTTACTCACAAGGCTCCAGAACATCAACCTATGCTTCCATTTTGAAGTGGAGCAGCAAGTGAATGGTGTCTTCCTCAATTTCTTTGGGTTCAATGGAACTGCAGGAGTTTGGAGAATTAAGGCTTTAGAAGAATCAGGAGGTTGGCTTGAGAGGACAACAGTTGAGGACATGGATATCGCGGTTCGAGCTCATCTGAATGGATGGAAGTTTGTTTTCCTTAATGATGTCAAAGTTCTTTGTGAGTTACCAGAGTCTTATGAAGCTTATAAGAAACAGCAGCATCGCTGGCACTCCGGTCCAATGCAGCTCTTCAGATTATGCCTTCCTTCCATCATAACTTCTAAGGTTCTTCTTTCTTCATTATTTCTAAACACTTAATATCACCTATGATGATATCGCTTTTAGTTTACGATGGATGAGCTTATGTTTTTGCAGATATCAATGTGGAAGAAGGCCAACTTGATATTCCTGTTCTTTCTTCTGAGGAAGCTAATTCTACCCTTTTACTCATTCACATTGTTCTGTATCATACTCCCATTGACCATGTTCATCCCTGAGGCTGAACTGCCTCTATGGGTAATTTGCTATGTCCCCATTTTCATGTCCCTTCTCAACATTCTCCCAGCACCTAAGTCCTTCCCTTTCCTAGTCCCATACCTTCTCTTTGAGAACACGATGTCAGTGACAAAGTTCAACGCCATGGTCTCTGGCCTATTTCAGCTCGGAAGTGCTTATGAATGGGTGGTGACAAAGAAGACAGGAAGATCATCAGAGTCAGATTTATTGGCCCTTGCAGAGAGGGAATCAAAGACTTCCAATGAAGAAAAGATCTTCAGGAGGTATTCGGAGTCCGGTTTAGAGCTTCTAAGTAAACTCAAAGAAGTACAAGAAGTTAAAATAGAAGTCCCTTCCAAGAAGAAGAAGACCAACAAGCTTTATAAGAAGGAGCTTGCTCTTGCTTTTCTTCTACTCACTGCCTCAGCTAGAAGCCTGTTATCTGCTCATGGACTACATTTCTATTTCTTGCTTTTCCAAGGACTGTCCTTTCTTGTGATGGGGTTGGACTTGATAGGAGAGCAGATTAGCTAAGACCAAAGAGTGGGAATATGTCTACTTGGTTTCATCATAATCTTCTTCTTCTTCTTTCTTTTTTTTCTTTTTTGGAGAGTTTTTGACAGTTATAAATGTGGAACTTACAGACAGATTTCCAGTTCTTCTGCTGCTCAATGAGCTTGAGCTGGAACTAGATTTCATTACAGGTTGAATTGTTTACTACTTTTACTTAATTTGTAAGCAAATGATAAGAGTTGTGAACTAAGTTGAATATTGTACAATGTTATATGTTTATGAGTATATCAAAATAATGAGAATCCCAGTAAAAAAATTCAGTTATTCTTTCATTTTTCTCTCTTTGGATGGACTGTCAAAAAACTATGAAGATGACAGAATTCGACTTCTTTGGCAAAATGACAATTTAGAAAATTTTTATTTGCAAAAAATGATCATATTCCATTTTACATTGAGCAACCACCATAGTTACTCGGTGTAAAAGAAGACATAAGGTTGCTTTGTATAAAAACAAAGGTCACTCAAGTCATTTTGCGAAAAAAAAATGTTTTGGTATGACTATTCCTTCATTTTCCCTAAATACTCTCTTTTAAAAGGACATTCTTTTAATTGATGCATTTTATTTAGGGGGAAAATTTTGCATACAATGTTTTTTTGGAATATTTAAGAGAAACATGCATGTTGTTCTACATCCAAAACGACAGTAAACTTTAGTGTTAATCCTATTTTAAGTCCCTATAAATTAACCAAATCTCATTTTGGTAACTGATTCTTAAAATGTCCTAGATTCAGTCCATGAACTGGGATTTTGTCCAGTTTGGTTCTTGACCTTTCAAAAAGGTCCCATTATCCTATCATGAAGTATGCTTTTTTTGTCTGATAAATCCATAATCCGTGACAGCTGAATGTGAGTATAGTGCGGAGCATATAAGAAGCAAATAAGAATTAGATAATTTTTCATATAGTACTAAACAACTTGTCGTTTTCAGTGTACGACAAGAAACTTATCCATGAGCGACTTGTCGTTTTCACTTAAGCGACACTACGCTTTTAAAGTATAAAAGACAATAAAGTCGTTGACGACAAACGTTTGTTATTTTTTATAAACGACTATAAAATTCTAAAAGAAAAAATCGATGTCGTTTTTCAAGTAGATACAATAACAAAACAAGTAAATTATAAAAAAAA
>JXTC01000253.1:174251-207666 GCA_002914845.1 Trema orientale
TTAGTTCTCTATTCAAAACTAGAGCTCGGTTTCCATCTCATGAAAAAGATGATGAATATGATTAATCTCTCCGTCTCATAAGGAATATGAAAGCTTGTTTTTTCCCGCTCTCTCTCTCTCTATCTCTCGCGTTCTTGTTGATGATTTCTTTGTCTTTCTTAATAGCCCTTTTACTATTTAATTAAAAAAACTCAATTGGAACGAAATTTGGCATTGATAGGTGGGGAGTTTTTCAAATTTTGAAGGTAAGTAAATAAGTTTTGTTTAAGAATGGTTTAATGAATGAGCACTATAATATTGATCTGGGTAATAATATGCTGAAAATTCCATGTTTTGGTTTATTCATAATCCTTTTAATGTCTTGTCGATTGCATTGGTTGACGTATGGCTAAGACTAATTTGACCTTAGTTCAAAATCTTCTTGACCTTTGATTAATATGAAACTGACCTTTGAGATCAATTTAATCTTAACCTATGTTTAAAAAATTTTGACTAATACCTCATCATTTTGAAGTCATTTATTTATTCATTAAATGTATCAACTTATGTATCGTGGAAGACATTATTCTATCTTAGGATATGATTTTGAGTTATTTTGTGGATATGGACATTTCTCTTCTCTTCGTGCGGAGTTCATTTAATTCAAACTCAGTTGCGATAATTTCTGAAATTATAGTCTGAAATAAATCCCAATAACTATATCAGTGCTAACACGAAAATTTAAACTGTTTTTCACATATGGTCAAGATGTTCTTCACTTTGGGTTAGGAAGTTCTTGATTTAGGGCCAAAAAGTTCCTGACTTAGAGTCAAGAAGTCATTGACTTGGGATCAAGAACTTCTAGACTACAAGTGATGAATTTCTTGATTTAGTTCTTGATTTAGGGTCAAAAAGTTATTGACTTAGAGTCAAACTTTTCTTAATTTTGAGTTAAAAAGTTCCTGACTCGAGGTCAAGAAATTGTTGATTTTTGGCCAAGAAGTTATTGACTTGAGGTCAAGATATTATTTACCCGAGATCAAAAAGATATTGACTTAAGGAAAAAAGTGCTTCACTTGAAGTCAACAACATTTTCAGTATAAGTTATAAGTGTTATATGACACTTGGTCACGATATTGTATGTGATGTATTTTTAAATTTATAAATTGAAAGGTCAAGAACATATTGACTCCTATGTCAAGAATTTCTTGAATGAGGTCACAATTTCTTTAATCTAAAAATTGAATATAATTTTATATACTTATCAATTTAAGAAGTTCTTGACCTTGGTTCAAATAATACTTCCATTGAAGTCAAGATATTCTTTATCTAGAGTCAAGATAAACCTGACATAGAGTCAAGTTTTTCTTGACCTGGGCTAATAAATAATATCTTTATCAAATACGTTAAATTTCACCAAAATATCTACTAAATAAATGACTTTTGGCAAAATGATAGTCATCGAATATACCAAAAAATATAAGTAAAAACTAAATATTATTCACCAACCTCATAAACTAAAAGCCCAAAAATGAACAAAAAAAAGTAATAATTTGAACCATAATCAAAATAAAAACATTGTATTGGCTTCCTTAAATTGAGTCACTCCTATCAGTCAGTTTTGACATAGTCCTCATATTTCTGCAATCCATGATAATATAACTCACATGCAAGCTTATGACGTAACTGACTTGTCGGACATTAGGAACTCAACATACTTGATGGCAAATATATCACCGTCCCTATCGAATAATAGCAAAATATCAAGTTAAATAAAACAATAATATCAAATAAGGGTCAAGTCAGGGTCAAGTAATCCTTGACCCGATGTCAAGAACTTTATAACCCAAGGTCAATGAGCACTTGACCCAAAATGTCTAGAGTTCTTGACCTCAACCAGAGAAATTCAACTAAACATGAGTTCAAGAACTTTTTGACCTAATAGTTAAGAGCTTCTTGACCGGGAGGTCATGGAACTCTTGACGAGAGGCCAAGAAGCACTTGACAAGAGTCAAAAAGATTTTGACTAAGGTTAAGAAACACTTGGCTCAGGTCAGAGCTAAGAAGATCTTAACTCCATTAAATAAGCTATTGACCAGAGCCAATAAACACTTAGCTCGGGTTCATAATTTCTTGACCTGGATCAAAAGAAACTTGACCTAAGTCAAGAACTTTTTGACCTTAGGTCCGGATATTCTTGACCCTATTAGAAAATTTAACTTTTGAAATATTCAGTCTATTCGATGAAGTCAAGATAGTTTTTTTCTTAACATGCAATGTCAAAAAATAAGGATTTTCGAATAAATATAAAAAACCAACCTATGCTCGCTCGTACATAGTTTTTGCCGCACTTTTGCCTTTGAAATCGACCGGGTTTTGCTCGGGGATAGTGGGGTTCGGCACTGGAGTTTTCGCCGAAGACTTAGATGGGAAATTCATCTTCTTTCTAACCAACGATGTGCCTGCAATTTTTAAAGAGGGCTTCTTAGCATTGGTTCGACGAGTCTTCACCATTATCAGTTTTTTTGAGTTCGTTGAAGAAAAGAGAAAAATTTCTTGATGAATGTGGGTGTGAGATTTTCGAGTTTTAATTGAAGTGATTTTTGGTGATTTTTGAGTTTGGTTTTATGAAGTTTTTTCTTCCAATTTTATAGAATAAATAGTAAAATAGAGAGAGAAATGAGAGAAAATAGAGGCACGAGATTTTTACATAGAAATATACGAGGCATGTTAAATTTGAACGGGGTTATGTATTGGAAATGCGTTATCGTATTTTATACATGTGAATCCTATTTTTCGGTCCAAAAAACTTATTTAAAAAAAGTGTCTTAAAAAAGTCATTTTGTCCCTATCCATGTCCTTTTCCCTTCCTTTCCCGCCGGGAAGAAAGGTGGTGCTTTCGTTGACTGGAAGTCTTCAATCAAGTCCATTGGTCGAGTCTCAAGTGACTGAGTCTCTCACTGAGTCACAGACTCGGGGTTAGGGCTACCATCTTTCCCTCTTCCCAATTTGAATTTCAATTTCTCTGTCAAAAAATCAATCCCTCCCTCCCTCTTTTATCAAATCAAGATTAGGGCTTTTTGCTCTCAGCATCACCATACCGCAGTTTTAAACTCAAAAAAAAAATTCAAAATCAGATACAATTCTACAATTGATGGTGTTATTCTGCTGCCACTATCAATGCTATCGAGTTTGCTTCGATGATCTTGCTCATCCCGGAATTCGATTGTTTGGGTTCGTTCCTCGTTTCCCTGGTCCATTTTCAATCACATTATCTGTTTTCGTTTGTTGGTTTCGTTCTCCCAGACTAGTAATGGAGTCTCTCTCTCTCTCTCTCATACCCAAGACCAAATAAAATAGAGGGACTAGCCGCGTGATCGTTGTCTAGTGAAGTTGAAATGGAGGAAGAAAGCAACGCCTTTTATCTTCTCCGAAAGGGGGATATTATTGGTATATACAAGAGTTTAAGCGATTGCCAAGCTCAAGTAGGATCTTCGGTACTATTTCAATGACCCTCACAACTCTTAATTTGGTTAAATTTGAATGACCCAGTTGAGTTTTTTCTTTTGGGTCTGATTCATATTCATTTAATGACTGTTTGTTGCATGCAAATAATTTAAAGCGTAACATATAATTGTGCCACATTGTTTGGGCATGATATGTTTTGGGGCAAAAGGTGGAAGGTTTCTGGTATGTGTATAGTTACAGCAAGTAAGTAATATATATATGTGGTTTTCTTCTTTTTCTTGTAGATGTTTGATCCTTCTATCAGTGTGCATAAAGGCTATAATTTGCCAAAGGAGGCGGAGGCTTTCCTTATCTCCCATGGGATTAGGAATGCTTCTTACTCTATAAGTGTCAATGATGTCAAAGATAATCTTAATGGGAAACTTGGGAAACTTGTTGCTTGTCCTTACCAGGTTTGTAATTGTGTTTCTCTAGATTATTACGATGATTTCTTCTTCTATATTAATACATCGAATATGCAATGGGTCAAGATCATGTTCTGGCATAACGAGGAATCTTAACTTTGATTATTTTGTAAATGAGATACTACTGCATTTCCCCTCAGCAACCAGCTTCCTTCGAGGAAGAAGCAGATGAGAAGGACTCTTCACCAGAGAGATGGCAGGAAGCAATCGAGCTATTAGAAATAGCTGTAAGTCTAGATTCATGACTTACGCTTCATGCCGTTTTTGAAATGACTTAAGAGAAAACAGTCTGTACATAGATGTAACTATCAAATAAGGCTTTTTAGGTATTTATTGCCGTTTCCAACATCAGCTTTGGGAACGTAACTTGAGGATCGTCTAACTAGTTGCTTGCCAAAGTTGGCAGTTCGTGCTTAAATTATCATATGATGAATGATTAGGTGATTAAATGATCATTCTTAAGTTCACAGTTAACCATGACCAAGTGATCTGACCAGATCAACCTGGGAACATAAATCCTCCATTTTGGCTTGATCATGTTGTAGCAGACTAGCAGAGATGATTCACTTTTTGTAGTTTTTGCTTTGCAGGAGAAGGTTGGCTGTAGTTCATTACCAACAATTTCTCAAAGTAAACATTTCAAATCAGATAGTTCCATGACTTCCATGGAAACGCTTAAAGTTTCTTCTAGTTGTGTAAGTTTCTATTTGAAGATATTTGGTGTTTGTGTAGACCTCTATTGATGCTTATGTGACTACATATATTAGTTTATTGCTAACATCCAAGTGATATGTATGAAAAATCTGCATATTATTCTTTCCGGTGGCATTTGCTCATGAATTTGCTCATCAACCTTATGTGAATGTGATAATGCATCATATTGATAACAATTTTGTTTGAACAATAGCACATTGATCACTAATGATAAATATATTGTCTCGTTTGTGTTCTTTCCCAGGATTCCTGTAGTCTTGAGTTCGATGGTGCTTCAAAAGGAAATCCTGGACCAGCTGGTGCTGGAGCTGTGCTGCGTGCTGAGGATGGAAGTGTGGTATGCAATTTGAAATAAATGTGGTGCCACCGGTTATTGCATCTTTTGCAAATCTAGCTTTTTCATAACTCTCGGTTTTTGTAGGTCTGGCAGTTGCGTGAAGGGGTTGGCATTGCAACAAATAATGTTGCTGAATATCGTGCAGTACTTTTAGGGCTGAAACAAGCTCTTAAGAAAGGATTTAAACATATACGTGTTCAGGGTGACTCTAAACTTGTCTGTATGCAGGTTTGTTGAGTGTGTACACTAAGATATATGTATTTGACATCCATTTTATCTTGTTGAATGCATTATTGACATGTTATGCTGCTGATGGAAGTTCAGAAAGGGAATTTTAATTTGTGTGGAAAGTATCTTAGCATGCAAGGTAAAAAATTGAAAACAGATCATGAAGCAGCTATTCAAATGTTCTCCATAAGCAATAAATGATTATTGATTAACCTACTTCAAATGTGTTGATGTAACTTTGTGTATTTATGAATGTGCAAATGCTTTGGTCTTCGCTCGAATATGCTTTTCCTCTTTTAAGTGCTTTGGCTTTCATCTGTGAGAATTTAGATGCTTGTAGTTCTTATGGGATTTCATCATTTGACAGATTCAGGGTCTGTGGAAAACCAAAAACCAGAATATGGCTGACTTGTGTAAACAGGCTAAAGAGCTCAAGGAAAAGTTTATGTCGTTTCAGATCGAGCATGTTCTCAGGGTACGTGGATATTGACTTGTTTGATTTAAAATTATGCATCAAGTGTTAAATGTCAAGAGATCAATACAAATACCCTTTTTGGTCGAGGTAAAATTAAAAAATTGGGATAACTTGGTTTTGTGGTTTTTCTGTCTTATAATAAAAATTTCCCTGTATTAGTGCATGTACTCTTTCCCTAAACTGACGTAATCTTCTCATTTTGCAGGAATTCAATTCTGAGGCCGATGTTCAAGCCAACCAAGCAATTCATCTCAAGGGTGAGGAACTTTGAGCATCACTCAATCTTTACAATTCGATCACATTTGCTTTTCTATGTTTTGTTTTTGCCAATTAACCGGATCTTTTCATGTTTCAACAGATGGAGAAGTTCAAGAGGATTGTAAGAAAATGTAATTTGAAGCCTACAAATAGCTACTTTTGTTCCTAGGTTGCGAGAAGAATCAGACTTCTGTTTGAGTCGTCCTATCATTTGGTTGATGAATATCGTTTTGTTCAGTTGATATATTGGAATATCTAACTGTGTGGTAGAAGGTTTTTGATGTATATGCTTATATTTAACAACACGTTGAAGTAAAGTGCATATGGTATTAAGCTTGTCCTTCACTGGTCTTGATTCTGCATCTCTTAATTCTACCTCGTTAGATCCGTGGCTGGACTTATCTCGAACAATGCCTCTCTGCCAATAAAGCTTCTCTAATGATTCACAAGTTGATGACTTCTAAAACTCTCTCAAATATAGATCCGAAACTGAGTTGGACTCACTTTTACTTTCTTTTGAAAGTTGAATCTCTTCGTATAAGATCCAAGTTGGCTGGTCATCTTGTTCCTGAAATAGGCCAAAAATAGGTATGTCAATTTCACTGAATAGTTGGTGCGCCGCAGTGTACTCTGGTCCGAATGAGGTGGGTTTTTATCATTATAAATGGTGGGGGTATAAGATAGTGATTCCTGTTTAATATTTAGCGGGGCAGGGCGGGGTGGGCTTGGAATTGAGTGCCCGACTTGATTATATATAAGTTAATTATATATATATAATAATTCAACAAGTTTTTTTTTAATCTAATAATATAGTCATATACTAAAAGTAAAAACTAGCTACATGGTTAAGGTAAGTGAAGATTCTCTCCTTCCAAGGTAAAAACGATCCTGAAACTTACCTAGAGTGAGAGAAGAGAATGGAGATCGTTTATTATTTGAGTTATTTTGGATTGTGTTAGTTTTATGAATGAATGATATGCTCTATAATTTTGGTATTAAATATTTAATATTTGATAATTCTAACATGTTAAAGTTTTATTTGAATGTGTTTTTTAATTATTAAAGTCTAAAATATGAGTTTTTCATGAAAATTTTGACGTTTTTCGATGAATTTAGATTTTTAAAATATTTGGACTAACATAGAATTGTTTAATTAATTTTAGATAATAATTCCACACGAACCCCAATATATCAATGAGGAAATTGATTTCGACGGAGATTTTTTGAAATTGCTCCGCACCAAATTAAATGGGGAATGATATAATAAATCAATAACGAAAATAATAAACACGATTTCACCTGGCCGTTGACATTCCTAACCAAAAATAATCTGCACAGTTCACTGTCTTAATCCGACAGTTATAATGCGTTACGATACGACATGTCGTTTCACAACTGCTTTGGGCCCTGCCGTCCTCATCAGTTAGAGTGGACGGCCCCGATTAAACATGGAGTAGCTTTATACACTTTCTGAGCAGCGCTGAGACTCCAAAAGTAAAGAACCCGTTTTGATTGGATTTTAAGGATAGGCAGGGAACGAAGCGCAAAAGAGCAAAGCTTTTCTCTCACACCAATGGCGACTCTCTCACTTTCAGCTCTTCATTCAATCGTTACCCACAAACCCAATTGCTCCCTCATCGTTCCCAGCTCTTCTCCGACCCTTCTTCCATGTCAGAACGTTCGCCTCCGGGAACACGGCGTCGCCGGCTCCTCAAGGCGTTGGATAGCCACAAGAGCGAACCCAATTGAGCCCCGGCGTGGAGTGAGAAGGGTGAGGTCTGTGGGAGAAGGAGAGACCCCAGTTCCGGCGCAAGAAGACGAGCAAGCTAGTGCCCAACAAGAAGGTGAAGCGGAAGCAGCCTCGTCGTCTGAGCAGCAGCAGGCCGTGTCGGTCCCCGTTTCGGCCTCTGACACTCTCACCATGTTCTTTCAGGTGAGTGTTTGGTTGCGAGGATATGAGCATTTGGAATATGGCAATGCAAAAGTTTGAAACTTCGTTTTATGGGAAAAATTTTCTGTCTTCATGGCTTTCAAAATACTTCAATTTCTTCACTTTTGCTTCATTATGCTGATGATGCTGGTGTAACTTTGGATTTTGAACAAACCCCTTGGCCAATGATTTGTGACTGCTCCTTGGAATTGCATTTATGGGTCTTTCTTTGTTTTTTTTGTTTCTGAGTTGAGAAGGTTTATGGATGTTATTGGGCTTTGTTTAGTTAGGCCTTTTAAAGATTATGGTTGCTTAATATATGAGTGACATTGTGCTTTTTCCCTATGTGAAGGCAGATGGAACAATGAGTGAAGCAGCTATTCCTGGGGTGACCAACGCCTTGGAGGTATATGAATATCAGTGTAGTCCTACATTCTTTTATGTATAACGTGTGATGTCTGATTCATGACAAAGATGTTACGATTTGGCAGGGGAAAAAAAAAGAGATTTTCTTTTAATTATATTTACTTGTTTCAACAATATCAACACAAAGAGATGGTATATGCAATATAAATGGGAGGGGGGTGAATGAGATTATATATATTAAGACAAATTCAATTTGAAATGCTGGCGAACTTGAGGTGCTGATATAATTTTGGATCTTTTTACTCATCATGTCAATACATTGATTCTTCAAGCGGGTGTTTTTGGTTTGTGTTATGAGATAATAAAGTCAATATGTAAAATCACATTCACAGTTCGTTAATGTATTTGACAAAAACTAGCTGGAGTGAAGTCGAGAAATTTTGGTGGACAAAGATAGGGAATAGCATCATCAATGTCTGTTATGATGTCTGAAATTTTCGAACTGGTTATTGAAATTGATATCTTTTAAGCAAAAAGAAAATTGAGGAATTTCTATTTGTTTTGATATGCAATCACCGATATTTCTTGTTAATTTTTCATTTTATCTACCTTTGAAAATTGAAATTGCTAGCTTGTGCTTTATCTTGCAGGGAATTGAGGGTATCGCCAATTTGAAGGTTCAAGTTGTGGAGGGTATTGCTAGTGTTGAGGTATGTATACACTGAAGCCTTTTTTTCCCCCTACATTGGCTAGCTAACACTTACTTTGTTATGACAGTGTTCTGATTTCTGATAGTCAAACTTGAGACAAATTTCAAATTCTTCAACTATGTCATTAGCAGATGGAGATATATGATATCCATGGTAGACCACGGCCACGTATATTTCACAGATTAGTTTGTCAAGACTTTCTCCATTTTATAAGTCCATTTTATCTTATATGGCTCCTTTGGGTGAAAATCAAATCAGTTGCTTAGAAAGTACTCCTTATATAACTATTCGCCACCTAAATTTTTTACATAATTTACTTTTTATTTTGATCATGTCATTTTCGTGTTTCTTGGTAGAAATGTGAAATTGCTAATGTAGATCATTGACGATAAATTTTTTTCTTCCCTTTTTGCAGTTGGAAAAACAGACCACAGTCCAAGCGACTGGGGTGGCTTCCAGCTTGGTTGAGACATTACAGGGTTCAGGCTTCAAACTTCAGACATTGAATTTGAGTTTCAACGATGAAGAAAATGTTGCTGTCTAGATCGTAATTCATGAATGCTCCTCTCGAAAATTAAGGTTCGACCAAAAAGAACAAGAAAAAGTAGAAATTTGTTGTTGAAGTTTTGTTTCCTTGACTCTCCCTCTTGGGGTGCATCTTGTAGTTAGTTAGTGTTGATAGTTTCATAGGCTGCATTGAAGTGAGGATAAACGCTATACCATTCTGGTTGAAGTGGTTTTCGTAATGCAAGTATGTGATTTTGCAAACTTGATATGTACGGTTACAAAATGCTGGTTTACTAATTTGGATTTATATGTAGGTAATTAAGATTCAATAACATCTGACTTTTTACCTTAGCCCAGAAAAAGGAAAAGCACCTAACTTGCTAAGATATAATTGTAAGCACGGAAACTTACCTATCATCAACCCTTCTGTCATTTTAATGCGCGAGTCAAAAGTCAAGGAATAAATGACCACTCAATTACTTTTACTTTTCACTTTTCACATTTTAGGATGGGGAAGGCTTCTACTAGGGGTGATACTTCGCGTCGGTGGTCGGATTAAAGTTTAATATATACATAAATTATGTCAACTCAAATCTGACATGTAATCTGTTGTGTCAGAAAAATATCAAATTAGTGAATAACACCTAATTCACAATCCGATTTTGGTCCATCAACTTATTTTTGACTCACCAATCCACTATGACTCATATTTTTTTTTTCTAAGTTTATTGTTGTCTCATTTCAAAACAAATAAATTAAGAGTAATTTCTAAATATAATTAATAATTTATAGTAATTGGGCGCGTCTACAGTAAGGGCGCCCCTACGTAGGGCCCTGTCTATTCACCGTTAGATGGGAATCTGTATATAAATAGATTCTCTACAGATTTCCGTTATTCCCTACAGATTTCCATCCAACGATAATTAAGGCATGACCCTACGTAGGGACGCCCCTACCGTAGCCATCCCCTAATTTATAANAACAAATTAAATAAAAAATATTTTAATAATTTAATTATATATTTTTTTTGGCGGATCAAACGGATTAAGTTCGGATTGACCTAAGTTCGAATTGACCTGAACTCGGTCTATTTTTTTATTCGTGTCTTAGATTAATCTAATTTCGACTTGCATTCTTTTTTTTTTTTTTTTTGCTAACCACAAAAAATCGTGTCGTCTAATTGTCACCTGCCCTCTACCCAAATCATAGCTGAGATTCACAAAAGCCTCCAATAACAAAGGTAAAAAGCATATGTAGTTGGCTAGGGGTGGCAATTCGTGTTGTCGTGTCATATTCGTGCCGTGTCGAGGCATATATATAACGAGCAATTACCAAACGCAAACCCGACACGTTTATTATTCGTGTCATGATTTGTAAATCTACACCCTACACGCTAAATAAACAGGTTAACCTGTGAGTGACACATTTAACACGTTATTTAAATAGGTCGTATTCAGATCGTGTCCAACGTAATACGATCTGCTAACCTGTATACTGTTAACCCGTTAATTGAACTCAATTTAACATGTTAATGTTAAATATGTTGTATTTGGTTCAACTTGACATAACATACTCCCAAGGGGGTGGTCGAAGTGGCAAGGAGCTTGAACTTAAGGCCTTCTCTCACTTAGGGAGGGTGAGGTCATGAGTTCGAGCCCCCACGTCGCCCTTGGGAGCCCAACCGAATGGGGGTAGCTCTGGGAAGTGACCCGCCACCGGGATCTCATCCGCCCTTTTTATTATCAAAAAAAAAAAACTTGACATAACATATTAACCTATTAATTTTAACATGTTAACCTATTTCACATTTTCAATATAACTTGATATAATCTATTAACTTATTTTATATTTTCAATATAACTAAGCGACCATAATCAAATAAATATAACACACAATCCAAAGTTTAAAACCAAAATAAAACTTTCAAGTTTTAGTACATAAAATATAAAAAGGATGTTTTAAGTCTTGGTACATACAAGATAATACAATGTCTCAAAAAATTTAATCGTGTTAAACGGGTCAATTTCGGGTTTAACAGGTTAACCTGCTAATGATCTATTATTTAATCGTGTTTAATCGGGTTTAATCTGTTTTGATCTGTACCTAGTTAAAAAATTTAATGCTATCACTATTTGTTTTAGTATTCATTCATGGTCACAAAAAAATTGAAACCATTAAGAAGTCCTCCATATATAAGTTTTTCCTTTTGTTAGATTTCCCTTTTCTTTTATTTCACCTTATCCTTTCTTTGCTTTTTTTTTTTCCCTTTTTTTTCTCGTTTAATTCATTTTTATAATTTCATTTATTTTTAAAATAAGATATATATGATATATTTTCTTTCTTTTGTCTTTTAGATTAAGATATATATATAATATAGTTTTTTTCTTTTGTTAGATTTTTCGTATGAATATTTCAGTTATTATTATCGTTAGGAAAAGAGTAGTTAATAAATTATAATAATCATGTTTTCTTTCTTATTTATTTATTTATTTATTTTTGATAAGTTTCAGTTAGATTGTTAGTTATCAGTAATCAATTTAGTTAGTAGTTTTCAAACTACTGGCTTATTTAGTAATCAATCTGGTAATTGCTAGATAAATCCAAACTCGCTAATTTTGTGTCGTTTTCAAATCATGTTATCGTGTGTGACCTAAATTGCCACCCCTATAGTTGGCGTCCATTACTTGCCCATGTAAAAGCAGAGAGAGAGAGAGAAGACATGACAGATTGACCAACTCTCTATTATGAGTGAATAGCTGGATTCACAGCATGGACAGCCGGATGAGGTATGTACTCCGCTCCAGGCTCCAGCCCCCATTTAGCCCCATAGCCATTAGCCAATGGAAATAATCATAATTGATCAACTCATAGTACTTGTTTGTAAGGTTGTGTTTAATAAGTGGGCCTTATCTATGCGTGGACTCATCATTGAACGTACATCTCCATAGAGATTATTTAGTGACCTAATAAGTAACTTTCTCAGAACAGTTTCCTAAGGGAAACCCTACTAAACTCAGTCTGGTACAGATTTTTTGTAGATTTTTATTCATATTAAGAACATGATCCATGATTAAGAACATGATAACAAAAATATTTAACTTTTAATTTGACAATTTTATTGGTATTCGCATGAGCCTTTGGTAACACCTAAAAGGATAAATTAGTGTGTCACATCAAAACATACAAGAAGAGGGACCCAAGTGAACCAATCCTCGAGATTTGATGATAGATATTTTGTCGGACACACACACACACCCAAACCTACCCTAACACGTTTCTGAAAAATCACCTTTTTTTTTCGCTCTTTTCTGACTGAAAACTCAGTCTTTGCTTCATTGCTTGCAATGTTTTGAAAGAAAAGCATTGGATACCCTAAAATTTTTGTGTATACAAATTAGAACCTGATTATTTCCTAACCCCATTTTCATCAGTCCAGGTAAATGCCCTGGAATAGTTTCTGTCATGGGATCTGCAACTTTTTTGGTTTTCCCCTTTTTAGTATTCTTAATGTGGGCAAGTTGGTATATAATATAGATAGCTTGAGGTGTTGTTCATGGACGGGTCCTTACTCCTTGCTAATTCAGAACACTAGTAGAAACATCAATACGGATCTCTCTATATCATCAATGCATGGATGAGTTTTCCCGTGTTGACTAAATAGTTCATATATGACATGGCATGATATATCACATGCACCAGACCAGAGCATAATGACTAATGAGTAAGAGGGACCTTATCACCGTCATTTGCTTATTTATTTTAATATTGCAACTGGGCAAGCCATATCAGCAAGCTGCAAAATCCAGACTTACCTAGATTAGCTTCGCCTAAATATATTATACAATTAAACAGTATAGCGTTCTTTAATGACCTCTAAGAGGAACAAGCCGTATAGAAACTATGTTTTTGAACAAAATGGTCCACATGCTTAATGAGGATGAGCTGTGGTCCAAGATTCACTGAGTTAAGTCATTTGTTTCCTTTTCGGGGGAAGATATTGGCATATTGATTATACAGTGAAAATATCCCACAATCCTAGTAAATGGTGGTTTTCAGTCTCAACTAGGCAATAATATAAACCACTTGACTAGTTAGAAACTCTATTAGATATAACCCCCTTAGACCATATTATCACTACTAGAGACCTTTTTACTGTTGACTATAAATGTCATATATATATATATATGCTTATTCCATAAGAAGAACAAACCTTGGACACCTAATAAATACCAAGAAACCTATAAACACAATCACAATGTCTATGGTTCATTACACATGCCCCTTTGATTAATTGCTCAAAAAGCTTGTCACCAACTCCAAGCCGCTGACTTTAATACAAAATGATTAAAGACGCTACTAAAGAGGAAGCTTTGCAAAAGCAAGACTGGAAAATAGTACTAAGGGAGAATTAGTATTGCATTGCTTTGGTTACAAGTTTGTAAGACAAGCCTCGTGTGAACGACATGATATAAGTAGTGACGTACAGTGTGATGAGAGATAAACTAGTTTAGTAGACACAGTCCTTGGGGGGTCATGTGGGTCGAACTACTCGGTCAGATATTGGTCAGCGAGCCATACTTTATGCCTCAGTGAAGCTGGCAAGCAACACTTCTTTTACCTTACTCAGACCGCCAGCTACTACTTACCTATCTCTCTGTCCACCGCTTCCACACTATTTATACCACACTCTGCTTCACCTAGAATCATCTGAGTCAGAACTTTCTCCTATGCAATGGCTCTCAAAGCTGTGCTTCTTCTATTGGCCATTGTTCTAGTAACTACAAAGGTATGAACCTCTTGACCTTCTACCTGTCAAACCCCTTCCAACAAACATGGAGAATCACGACTTTTTCTGTTTTTCTTATTGTTTCATTCTTAGTAGCAGGGCGTCTAAATAGTAAAATGGTGAATACCCTTTTCATTTTCATGTCTCATCTGATAACCAGAGACAAGGAACAGTGTGTCCTACTCGTTTTTCCTTGATGGGTTGTTTTTTAAGATCATGTTTGACTTCATAATATATTCAAGTTTCTTGACTGTACTTTTTGCTTGCACAGACTTTTATTTGTTGTTTCTAACTGGGGCAGCAAGTGTTTTGCATTCTAACATGAAGTTTATGTCTTGGCATTAGGTTGTCTATGCTGACACTTCGGTGCCAGGAACATATCCTCCTAAGGCTCCCCCGCCGCCCCCAGTTCCTCCAGTCAAGCCACCAACTCCAGTACCTCCACCAGTAGTTAAACCCCCAGCTCCAGTACCTCCACCAGTATACAAGCCACCAGCTCCAGTGCCTCCTCCACCAGTCAAACCCCCAGCTCCCGTAGCTCCACCAGTATACAATCCACCAGCTCCAGGCCCTCCTCCAGTTTACAAGCCTCCAGTTCCAGTGCCCCCTCCAGTTTACAAGCCACCAGTTCCAGTGCCCCCTCCAGTTTACAAGCCACCAGTTCCAGTGCCTCCTCCAGTGTACAAGCCACCAGTTCCAGTGCCCCCTCCAGTTTACAAGCCACCAGTTAACCCCCCTGTCCAGCCAGCGCCACCGTTACCCCCGGTTAAGTCCAGAAAAGGTAATACTCTTAATCATTTATATGTTTTCCCAAGATGTTGCTTATTTTTGTAACGGAGCTCGTTGGTGATCTTTGGTTCTTCTTTTGCAGATTGCATCCCTTTGTGTGATACTAGGTGCTCATTACATTCGAGGCCGAATATTTGCAAGAGGGCATGCTTGACATGCTGCGATAGGTGCAAATGTGTCCCTCCAGGCACGTTCGGCAACAGGGAAAAATGTGGCAAGTGCTATTCTGAAATGAGAACCCGTGGCAACCGATACAAGTGCCCTTAAGAATGAGATGGTCTGTTGTTACCTAGAGTATGAGAAAGTGGAGAAAAACAATGGTTTTTCACGACTCCTAATGAAAGTACTTTCTACTACTTGGTACCGGAAGCATGGTCAAGTGGGCTTCTTAGTACAAGAATAAGAGTACAACCGTTTGCAATGGTGTCTAGTTAGTTTTCCCTTGTAGTATTACATATGTTGTATTATGTATAATTCTTTGCTCTGTGTAATCAGTATATGGATTTTATCTATATTTGAAATGCGTCTTTCAGAAAGAGTTCGTCTTTTAATTTAGTGCAAAAGAAAACAACCAGCTCATATGGCTTGCAAGCTTTGGAGTTGAAGAGGGAATAGTCTCTTTTGTCACCACAAAAGAACATAGAGTTAATCACTGACTTGGAAATATATATGCCATTCTGGAAAGTGGGATTTAAGTGTTTGTGGGGGCATCAGTGGTGTTTATGGGGCATTAGTGCTGCCTGGTATATATCACTTTAGGATTCAGATTTGAGATTCTTTTTATTAATTAGAATTATTAAATAATAGATAAAGATTCTTTTTATTAATTAGTATTATTAAATAATAGATAGTCACGTCATTTTGGATATATATATTAGGATTGCTTATGGATATATATCATATTTCCTGGTGTCATCCGGCCCCGAAATACTTGGTTCTGATCCTCTCTGTTCTGCTTATATTCTACGAAGTGTAGTTGTAAGTTTAAGCATTGGAAGACATTCATGTATGAAAGGTACAATTAAATCAACTAACTAAAACCTTGTACACTCCAAATTGTCCAATGAACTTGGATCTTTTCAAGATATTTTCAGGATCCTGGAGAGAGAGAGAGAGAGAGAGATTAAACCAAGGTAGCCAAACCGATGCTCCCTCTAGAATTTAGCAGAAAGCAACAAAAACAAGATGAGGTCTTTGGTAATGTCACCATGCCAGAAAATCATATTCATAGAGTTCGTCAGCTCTTGCTGTTTCCTTCTTTTGACATCTGTACTAAAACGCATTGTGATTATCCAAAACGACAAGGAAAGTTCATAGGTATTTTTTTTTACCTTACGATGGCTGCAAGAAAGGAAGGGCCTTGTGAGTTTTGTACGTTACTTTTGTTAAAGGCAAGGAAGGCCTTGGGAGCTGCTTATAAAAAGGGTACATACCCAGATCAAATATGGCCATTGCTTCTCTTATATCAAGCTATTTTGAAGGATATACTCTCAGATGAAGATGGCTTTCAAAAGGGCTTCTGCCATTTTTGTCATTTTGTTTGCTAGCTTCATCTTAGCTGTTTATGCTCAAGTGGAAACTCCTTCTCCCACCCCAAATGATGCACCAAGAACTCTCACATCCTTTCAGTCTAATCTGATTGGATGTGTAACTGTTGCTGTATCTCTGTTTTTCCTTAAAGAGATAGCTTAAAAGCTTCATGTTTCATTGTGTGTCTTCAAATGTTGTAGCCTCTTTACCTTACTGTTTTTTTACTTTTCTTTTCTCTCTCTGGAGGGTATAAGGCTGCTGTATCAGTAAAATAATGTGTTTGTTGTCCTTTACTGGTTAGAAGTTTGTGTAAGCATTTTATTTGGATAATATTCTGTTTGGTACTCGTTTGATATAGTAAGATAATATGTTATGGTACCCGTAAAAGTCTTTTGCCAAAATTTCAATTTACTAAAGAATTGATTCGTATTAAACGCCTGTTGTGTGTGTGTGTGTGTGTGTTTGTGTGTGCCTCTTCTTCTGGGCTTCTGGCCACAGCCAGATTAAACAATCTCCAAAGAAAATAGCTTGAGAAAAGAGCAAATTTCTCACCAACACCAACATGCAAGATATTATTTACTATTATTTATTAACATTAGTAATATGCAACAACTTAGCATCCCATGATATTGAATTCTATAATAAATGAAACACTGGGGTCAATAAAAATAACAACTGATATGACAAACGAGTCTATGTGATAAAGACCGTCTGTTGACCGGCACACACCAAAAGACAGTAAAAACACGTCTTCCGCTAGCAAAATTCACAAGACATCAAATATGGAATTAAAAAAAACAATTCACTCCGGCACCTATATCTATGAAGAAATGGATCTAACGAGGAGATTTTGGGGGCAGAACGAGTTTTCTGACTACTACTTTTCAAAATGACTTTTTAAAGATTATCATAATATAAGTGACCGCTACCTATAGCAAATATTGTGATCACTGCCACCCATTACTATGGTAACTACCGACTCGTTTGTTATGCATGATTGAATTGGATTGAACTAGAATAGACTGGATTAGATTAGACTATTTAGTATTATACTGTGTTTGGTGTAACTCAGAATTATAGCATAAATACAAAATAAAAATTTATTAATGTAGTTTTCATAATATTTTTTTTTGTGAAATAAAAAGATAAATATTTCATAAATTGGAGAGAGAAAATTAAACAATAATAAATTATTTTATTTTATTTTTAATAATTAGTATACATTTATTTTTTTAAAAATAGAATGAGATATGGATTTTTTTTATTTAAGAATAGACAAAAGATAAAAAACATTTTATCCCAAAAAATATTTTTGCCAAAAAAAAAGTCGTGTTCCTTAGGACTAAATAAACCCAAGTTCTAAGTGGGACTATTTAGTCTCAAGGGAGGGTTACTATTTTAGAGATTGGACTATTTTGTCCAGTCCATCAAAAGGTCCAAATATGGGACTGGACTCGTTAGTCCAAGTCCCTTCCAATTGTTCTGCCCTCCAAAACAGGGCCTACCTGTGTTATATTATGACAATCTTGAAAGAAGTTATTTTGAAAAGACGTTATTTTGAAAAGTAGCCATAGAAAAGTCATCTGGGCTAATATAACTCGAAAAGGACATGAATAGGGCTAATTTTTGCCAAAATGAATTTTTTATGTATTTTTTTAAAAATGATAATTTTAGGAGAGTCAAGAATGTCTTGACCTATTATCAAGATTTTTTTGATTATGGAAAAAAGTCATAAATAGTAGTTTTTTCATAGTCAAGAAATTTTTGATATATGATCAAGAAGTAATTAACACTACTAAAAATGTTATTTTTAGAAAAAAAATCACAAAAAGTCATTTTGGCCCAAATTAGTCCTATCTGTGTCCTTTTCTCCCAGTAAATAAATTAGGTTTTTTTCTCATTAATAAATCTATCATGCCACTTTTTTTAAATGAATTCTTGATAAATTTTCGACGAATTCTTGACATTGTCGACGATATTGACGAGTCTTTGATGAATTCTTGACAATCTTGATAGATTTTTTATGGATTTTTGATGTCGGTAGTGATCTTGACGGAGTATTGATAGATTTTTGACGCATTCTTGATAAATTCTTGACAGATTCTTAATTAACTCCCTCCTAAAAGTGGTAAAATCTAATAATAGTGATAAATTTAGTTAAACATTAAAAAAAAAACGGTAATTGCTTACTTAACCCCTCCGGATGAGGTCTAATGCCCCAAACACTGGGAGCAGGACGGTTAGTCCATTTACTTATCATGGGCCTTGGCCTGTGGATTTGACTCATTCTTGGGTGCTGGAGGCTCGCAACCTGGCCACCATAAACGGGCCCCAAAAACTAAAAGAGCCCAATATCATGTTTCAGCGAGGAGGAGGAAAAACGAGAGTTCTGTTCAGTTTTTCGTTAGAAACAGACTTAGGAAGTTTGAACGTCTTAAGTCCTCCAGATCGGGAACCAAACCAGGGAGGACACGACCCAGTTCTGCTCTGAGACCCATAGCGGAAAACGTAAGCGTGAAGCAATAAAGGGCCAAAACCAGGACATGGGTCGTGGCGATGGGATTTTGGGGAACAGAGACGTACAAGGGAGTAGAAGAACGAGCATAACGGGTAGACGGAAATGGCTGAAGACGCGGGAGAGATGGCTGGTTGTGTTGGGTGTGGTTCTTCACGCCGTTTACATGCTCAGCATCTTCGATATCTACTTCAAGTCTCCCATTGTTCATGGCATGGATCCCGTCACACCTCGCTTTCATGCCCCTGCTAAGCGGCTGGTCCTCCTCGTTGGTGCGTTTGTTTTTGAATTTGATCGTGCCCCACCTGCTTGTTGAATTGCTTCAGTGAAAATTTTTGTTGCTTTTTCTTTGATTATGCGTGGTTCTGGATACGAAATGGGTTTGCGTCTTTTCATGGTTTCTTTATTGCGTATGATGAAGGAGTCGAATTTCAGCTGCATAAGTCCTACTTTGGGTCTAAACTTGCTTTAAAACTTATGAAAAGTTCTGGGTTTGTTTTCATATCATAAGGGTGGAATTTGTAGTGTAATGTGAATGTTTAGTGTCTTGAGTGAAGAATGAATCACTTTATTTGCTTTTGTAGCTGATGGTCTGCGTGCTGATAAATTCTTTGAGCCCGATTCTGAAGGAAACTTCAGAGCCCCATTTTTAAGAAGTGTAATTAAAGAGCAGGGTCGCTGGGGAGTATCCCATGCTCGTCCTCCAACGGAGTCAAGGCCTGGACATGTTTCCATAATTGCGGGTTTCTATGAGGATCCTAGTGCAGTTACAAAAGGTGGGTCTTTCTGTCCTTTTGTTCTACCTTCGAGAGATTAATTCCTCATAAGATCTTTTACTTACTTTTTCTCTCTTCACGACAGCCTTTGTGGCGTCCCATTCTGTCCGCTAAAGATACTCCATTACCTTTTCAGGATGGAAAGCAAATCCAGTTGAATTTGATTCAGTATTTAACCGCAGTCGGCATACATTTGCTTTTGGTAGCCCAGATATAGTTCCAATTTTCTGCGGGGCCTTGCCACACAGCACCTGGAAAACGTATCCTCATGAGTTTGAAGACTTTGCAACTGGTTTGGTTATAGTTTTTGAACACATTTGTTTCAGGATCCTATTTTACATTTGCTGTTCTTGCTATCCCCTCCACCCCCCAAAAAAATGCTTCATACGAAAATAAATGTTCAAACTTTCCTTCTTTGAAGTTCCTGATAGAGGCAATCTGCCATAGGGATTGTTAAAATCACCATACTGATAAGGACATGCGACTGCATCATAAAGTTTGGCTTGTAATTATAGTTTTCATGCTTTTGAATTTTAATGCTTACAAAAAAATTATTTCCTCTATAACAACTTGTTCAGAAACTGCCTGGATATTTTTTTTAGCATTAAAGTTATGGTTATGGATCAATAATCTTAATGCAGATGCCTCCTTTCTGGATGAGTGGTCTTTTCATCAATTTGAGAGCCTTTTTAATAGGTCCAAAGAAGATCCAAAGTTGAAGGAGATGCTTCTACAGAATAATATTGTCATATTTTTGCACTTACTTGGATGTGACTCAAATGGTCATGCACATAAACCCTTTTCATCCATTTATCTCAATAATGTTAAAGTTGTTGACAATATAGCTGCAAGGGTTTACAATCTTCTTGAAGATTATTTCAAGGACAATCGCACATCATATATATTTACTGCTGATCATGGAATGAGTGACAAAGGTGAGAGAATACTTGATTGGTTTTGGTTGTTGATTACTTGCTCATTCATTACTATCTTTTTTAGTTCGGTTGTTATAAAATGCTCAAACCTTTCACGAGTTAGATGAGTTACAGTTAATTTTCCCAGCTCAAAACAAAATGACGAATTTCGCAGAAAGTTGCAAATATTTACTCAACCTTGAAAACTTTTCTAGGTCTATTAATATCATCTTTACCCTAACATTATGTACTTGGAGTTTAATCCTTCACAGCTCTTGTCTTTGGTTATTTAGCCTTTATCTGTTTCCTGCTTTGGTTTCCTCGAAAGACTTATTAGTTGATAATCTTGAAATCCTCTTATTTCTCGAATAGTTTTTATCTGCTAGTACATGTGCAGATTCTGACATAATTGTGGTTTAACTAAAGGTAGCCATGGAGATGGGCATCCTTCAAACACTGATACTCCCCTTGTTGCTTGGGGGGCAGGTGTTAAATATCCCAGACCAATTTCCAGCGGCAACCATTCTGACTGCGGATTTCGCTTTGTTGATGAACATATGCATGATGCACCAACACCTACAGAGTGGGGCCTTCGTGGCATAGAAAGGGTGGATGTCAATCAAGCTGATATTGCTCCGCTTATGGTTGTACATTTTGAGTCCATAAAATTATTTATATCCTCTTGAAGATCCTGATTGTTGACATCTATGTGCTCATTAATCCTTCTGGCAGTCTACTCTTCTTGGTTTGCCATGTCCTGTCAACTCTGTTGGAAGTTTGCCTCTTGATTACATCAACATGAATGAGGTATTGTCAGCTAGTTGTTATTCCTTGAGTACTTTGCCATCTAAGTCGGAGAATAGTAAGTGTTTATTGCAATTTTCTGTGTGCAGAATTGTATCTTTTTCATATCAGTTTGTACATAAACAGATAACGAAGATTATCCTTCATTATTTTCATGACATATATAATTCTTAATGTCTTGTGTTTGGACTCAATCCAATATAAGGCAGAAAACTGATGGATTCTTCTTTATTTTAATTTCATACAGGCAGCAGAAGTTGAAGCTGTGCTAGCAAACACAAAGCAAATCCTGAATCAGTTTCTTCGCAAGTCACGTATCCTCTTGTTAATTTGACCTTTTCTTTTCTTAGTAATCTGGTTTGTAGCATGAAATTTCTATTGTAAAGCCTTTGCAGAAGAGATCGTTACTATTTGTATTTTGTTTCTTAACGAACTTAGAAATAAAACAGTCAAATTCATTAAGTTTCAAGCCTTTCAAGCCCCTGTCCCACTACTCCTCTATATTAGACCAAATTGAGGACCTCATATCTGGTAAAAACTATGAAGCTGCAATGAAGTTAGCTGAAAATCTCCAGAACTTGGCACTGCAAGGACTCCATTACTTTCAAACATATGATTGGCTGATGCTCATGAGTGTAATTAGTCTTGGATATATTGGTTGGATGATCTATCTTGTTATCCATGTGCTGCAATCTTATACTTCCTTGCCAGTAGAGCTTCTTAAAAAGGAACAAGCAGCTCACCAGAAAGATGGTACCCGAAAAGTAATTTCTCAAAAGCTTGACCTTTTGTTGGCTTTATTTATGATTATTACATTGGGGTGAAGAAGCATAAAGAGATTAAAATATTGTAATGTATTTCTTTGTGGCAGGTTCAATTATGTGGATACCTGTTGATGGGAGTAATTAGTATTCTACTGCTTCTTGAGCGCTCTCCTCCTCTTTATCATGCATACACAACAATGACAGTATTTCTATGGACACAAATATTCAGTGAATATCAGTTTATAAAAGCATTGTGGAAGCAATTACATGGAAGAAGAGTTTATTACACTGCAAGAATTCTAGCCACTTGTGCTGTGTCAGTATTCATTCTTGAATTTCTGGTATTGAAATAAATTTTTTTTGTGAAATTCCTCTTCTTTGCCAAGATATAACGTTTTTAGTGTAAAATTCTGAACTATATTATCTTGTAAATTTGCAGGTCAATAGCTTCACTGAGAGGAAGCTCTATACTCTGTATTTCCTGGTAGTGGGAGCCATAGCTTCTCTTTATCTATTTAAGTCAATTCCATGGCGATCCGGAATACCAATCTTTGTCTGTTTGGCATGTTGGTTTTTATCTGTCTTCACCCTGATGCCAGCAGAAATTCCAGAGAACACTTATTTAGTGCAAGTCTCTTTTTCTTTTTAATTTCCTACTCTTCTTTCTTNTTAGGTTCAAGCGAGCATGTGTGTGTTAAGTTTTAAGACAAAATAGGCCACATGTGCAGATACAGATTTTTTTTAATAAAAAAATCTGCAAATCTAATTAAGCAACTTTAATCAATCTTCTTGAAAGAGGAAACTTGAAGTTGTAGCAATCATTTGATTTTGTTTTTCATGTCTAGGTTAAAGATAGGAATTTGAACAGAAAAGAACTAGCGGATGAAATTTAAGCTCTTAAGTTTAGTCTATGTTTGTGGTCTTTTAGTGATGTTTTCTTGTCACAATTTTGTTTTCAGAATCGGGAGTGGAGCTCTGATCATCATTATAGGAATTGCAGCAAGGTGGCTTGATATGCATGCAGAAGGGAATAAGTATTGGCTTGGTCTCTGCAATCACGAAATGAAGAAACCAAGGTTTCCTGGGCTCTTTCATCTACAGGTGCAGATGTTACCTTCTTGTAACGTCGGAAACTTGAATTTTGTTTGTTTCTTTTATAAATATAACTTGAATGCTTCTCCATTAACTAGCCGTTGACATAACAGAATAGATCTAAAATAGATTCTTTTATTATTCAGGCTCTTTTAGTTGGATTATCATCTGTAATGGTGCCATTATCAACTTCTCACAGGACACAAAAACAAGAATTGCTTGCATTGCACCAGTTTATCAATTCGTCTGTTGCTGGTAAAATTTTTGGACTTATCTTTTGCATTCAACTATTTTTTTTTTTTTTCATTTCTTTTGGAGAGCATTATGCTAGTATTTGCTATTTATTATTATCCTTTCTTCTTTCTAAATCATAGAAGCTTATCCACCATGGTATTTGCATTCTGGTTTGCTCAAATTACAACATCTTTTAGTTTCTCTGCATCATTTAAAAGTGGAACTTACGTGACTATCTATATTTACAAATTACTTCATTGTGTTATAGGCTTCTCGATGGTTCTCCCTTTGTTTTCGGCAAATAGTCTCTTGTCCCGGCTTACTTCTATATTTCTCGGTTTTGCACCGACTTTCCTTTTGTTATCTATTGGGTATGTCTCTTTCTTTCCTTCTGTTATCTATTGGGTACCTGATTTTTATATGCTTCTGAGTTCTGACATGGGAGAATTTAGTTAATAGTGTATACGCAGATTCTCATTTTTCTTTAAGATTTTCTTTAAAAATAAAAGTTTTGTACCCTTTGCAGATACGAAGCTGTCTTCTATGGTGCTCTTTCTCTAGTACTTATGGCATGGATTTTATTTGAAAACACTCTTCTTTACGTAAGTAAGGTGAAAAGGTTGTCGGGATCCTTCAGAAATTTGGAGGATAATGTACTTGAACTTGATGATAGATACTTGCAGCTGTTTGATGTGAGGATTCCATTGATCTTTGTAAGTTACTTTTTTCCCCTTTATTGCACGTATCCTGCTTATCTCCATCAACTTTGAAGTCTTCCTTTCCAACTGCTTTTTCTTGGGATTTTTATGGTATTATACCCTTTTGTGTGTCGTTTCACTTGTCAGTTTCTGATATGTTACATTTAGTCCATGTATAGGATTGTTCCAAGTCTGTGAGGCCTATTCCCTTCTAGGGGGATTTTTGAAGGTCTTTTCTATATATATTGGTCAGCTTTTATTTGAGCATGAATAAGAGAAGAGATGATCATGACTTGGTTACAGTTATGAATTAAGGACGAGATGACCATGCCTTGGTTACAGTCGTGAATTGAAGGACGACTAAAGAATATAATCAATCTACCAGCTTTAATTTAGATCCCCAGAAGTCTTTTACATGTATGATCATGACATCAAATTGTCTCTGATTCTCTGGTTGTTTGTGATTTTTAGATGGTTTTGTTTAATGTCGCCTTCTTTGGGACTGGGAATTTTGCAAGTATTGCAAGTTTCGAGATTTCATCTGTTTATCGATTCATTACCATCTTCAGTGTAAGTGAAGCTTGAAATTCTTTCTTCATATTGTTCCCGAGATCTGTTTCTGAGCTAATATATCTGCCTCGAATTGCAGCCATTCCTGATGGCAGCCTTACTTATCTTCAAGCTATTCATCCCATTCATGCTTGTCATGTAAGTAAAGATTCCAACTTTATGCTGGCAAATCTTTCCACCATGTAATGCTTTCTTATTTCACTTTGGACTAAAATGCAGATGCGCATTCAGTGCCATAACAAAGATGAACCGACTTCCACGGTTGGGGTGTTATTTCCTCGTCATAATATTTTCAGATGTCATGACTATCCACTTCTTCTTCCTGGTACTAGCTTTATTCTTGAGATGAAATTCCTTCTTATCTAGATGACGCTTTACCTTGTGGCTCTATATACATGAACTCAGATAGTCAAGACCGAACTGTCAAGATCATGTTCTTCTAGCAGTCATTACACTAATATTTTCTTTTATTTGATTCTTTCAGGTTCGAAATACAGGAAGTTGGATGGAAATTGGTAACAGCATAAGCCATTTTGGGATAATGAGTGCTCAAGTTGTGTTTGTGCTATTGCTTTTTGCCCTCACGAATGTATACACGAAAGACATCCATATTAGTCCAGTAAATCCCTCCTCTCAGAAAGCAATGTGAGTCCCGTCAAATTGGATATTTAGCATCAAAATCGACTACTAACGTTTTTGTGGTTCTAAGAGCGGCTTCTGATTCTTTCTTCCTTTATTCTTTCTTTCCCTCCACTTTTTTTTTTCCCCCCCAATGGTGCCCGTTGTTTTTTTATTGAGAGATTCAGAACAATGGGATTTTCCAGATTTTGCCCCATTCACTGTAAATTTTGGAACTCGATCTTATAGGATTTTATTTATTGGTTAGTCTTTACAGGTAATCACGGATACAGTTAATTAATCAATTGCACTTTATAGTTATTTAAAGGTGCGAATTGAAAATTACGTCAAACATTTTATTATATGGAACTTATGCTGAGAATTTCGATTAAAGTACCCATTATTCCATTGATCTTTTTTATTACCAACTAAAAAGCCTTGTAATCACTCCCCTCAAAAAAACAAGGAAAAAAAAAAAAAAAAACAAATAAAGCCTTGTAATTACAGCCGTTAATAACAAAGAAGACTGGAATTCGTTACATGACCACAAGTAGTCTTAGTAGATTTGCAGGCCAAATAGCACGGTTAATTATTCACATGTTAAGGAATTCAGTAAAACCACAATATTTTTGGCTAAAAGGACGTTCGTAGCTCGCGAGGAAATCTAAGCTTGTAGCTTGTACTCCGTCATTGAATTGAATGCCAAAGATAGGAAGGCCTTACAAAAGAAAACAGTATTAAGTGAGATAGGGGAGGAGTATTACTAGCACTGCTCGTATTCGGATTATGGAAATGTAATAAATCACAACCATCCAATTATTAAGATGTTAGTTTTATTTATTTTACTCCTTATAAACAAAAGTTCAGTCCTTTATTAAGTGGTTTCAAGTTAAGCTGATTATAATCAAATGCTCTAACGTTTTAAGTACTTGCTAGTATATGATCTGACCGTACATTCCTATGTTTAATACGCAGTTGACGTTTAGAAAAACATAAACGGGATTCCAAAGTCTATTATATTATGTCATCAATGAAAAAAGAACAAGAAGAAGACCTTTTTAATATTTTCCTATGGAACAAAGCATTCACAATCATTTTATTGAAGTCGACAGAGAAGTGTCACAGCAATTTCCTCTGCTTGATATGTAGTACACTGTATATACTAAGTGGAATTTCTGGCTCCTTTAACTTGGTTGAGAAGGAATAAACAAGGACAAACATCATGGATTCTCATTACGTAGAAGTTTCCTCGTTGACGTTGAATATTTCTAACTTGACTTGAGAGTGATTGCCTTTGGTTCCCATCTCCATTTTTGTTTTGTGCTACTTTAACTGAAGTCCTGAGCTTTGTTTCAAAGCAGAGATCAAAAGAACCAGACAGCAAGATGAAGCAGTGCCTGTAAAACCAATAATAATACTCTCCAAGCCCTTTTTGCCTTTTCATTTTATCTGAGATATCATGTTGTTGCATTACTAATTCTTGCTTTTTTCTTCTTCTTTTTTGGTCTATTGATGTTTCCAGATTTAGCAGTGGTTCAGAATTGGCGAATCTAGTGGTGACTTCTGATCTTCCACAACAAGCATGGAATGCCATTACGCTCCTTACCAACTCCATTCCAAATTCCCAATCGTCCTTGGAACTCAGGTTCGAGCTTTCCCGAGTGGGAAACCGCACCATAATAGCTTTCGTTACTTCATCGTCTTTTGCCCTGAATCAACTTCAACATGGTTCCGATTTGGTTTCATCTTCATCATCAACGGCCAAAGAGAGTTTTGCTGTTTTCGAATCTCTTTCGAGCAAAACCCAGTTCGTCATTAACAAAGCTTCCATTACTCTCTTTGACCAAAACCTTGACAAGCTTTCTGAACTCAAAGCTAAGGTGCCTTTGTCTCTTCCTTTGAAATTCAAGACCTTCTTCATTTCTTATTTAATATATTGTAGCATATATGTTTAGAGTGATTAGTTTGTAACTTATGCTAAAAAGTGATTATTTTGTTTCATGTATGCTTTTGCCAAATTTGACATAAAAGAAGTGAGACCTTTATTGAACCAAACATTTGAGGATGTGAATTTGATTATGTGACTAGTTTGTATTTGGCTTCTTACCCTTTAAACTCCAACTGCAGATTGAGTATTCCATCCCACTAATTGTCACCGGATGCTATCTGGGAGGCTCAATTGCTTCACTCTTCACCTTGTGGCTGCTAGAAAGCGGCAACTTCACAAAGGCCAAGCCACTTTGTATCACTTTTGGTTCACCCCTTATCGGGGACAGTGCCTTGCAAAAGACCCTGGCTAAATTCTCATGGAATTCTAATTTCCTGCACTTGGCCTCAGACCAAGATCCAGTTCCTAGAATCTTGAAAAACCATAGTCCGGGTACCGAAAATGCTGCTAATGTTTACAAACCATTTGGGACATTCCTTTTGTGTTCTGAATCAGCGTGTTCTTGTTTTGAGGATCCTGAAACCATTCTGGAATTGTTGATGGAAACCGCCCCACGTGGGGCTACAAATCAAGATCCTTATCAAGGAGCGCCTTTGCTTGATTACGGACAAATCTTGGACCGTCTCAAACGTAAGGCCCTGGCCAAGGATAACTGTGATGCTGATTCGGCTTCGAGTCCTTTCAAGGCAAGCATTATCGTACAACTCTCAGCAATAGGGATCATAAGTCCACAACCCCAGGTAGCTAAAGCTTTCAAACTAGTCCATTCATAGTTTTTATTTTCCTTTATGTTAATGAAACATCTTTGTCTTGGTTTTTTGCCGTTTTACAGAAACCATGGGGTATGTTGTTTCTGTATACAAGCTAATAGTCCTCATTTCTGAGATTGTGTTGCTAGATTATGTTTCAAAGTTCTTCTTTCTGAACTGATTTTTTCGTTGGTCATGTCAGCGTGAAGAGCAGGAGAACATAGACATAAACACTCTGGTTGAGAAGATGGAAAAACAAGAAAGAAAGTTCCTGATGGGAAAGAAAAAGTATTTCATTTCTTACGCGAAGTTAGCTGAGCTTAAAATATTTATGACATATCTGGAATGGTATAAAAAGTCGTCTAAGGATAAAGAAGTTGGATACTATGACAGCTACAAAAACAAGTTGTATAGAAGTGACTTGGATGTTGATGAGTTTTGCAAGAGACTCACAAACTACTGGATAGACATGGTTGAAGACGCAGAGAAGAAACCCCAGAAAGGACCATTTTTCACGAAGCAATTCCTTCTTGGTGCTACAAATTACAGAAGGATGGTTGAACCGCTAAATATTGGCAAGTACTACAAGGAGAAGGGTGGGAGAGACTATGAAAACCAAGGAAGAGACAGACACTTCATCCTCTTGGAGCAATGGCTAGAGCAGTGGCAGAATGATCAGAATGAAAGTAGAAGTACTCCAAATGATGGGAAAAGAAAAATGGTAGCTGGGAGTCTAACTGAAGATTCTTGTTTTTGGGCAAAGGTTGAGGAGGCTATCCTTTCATGCTCATTGTTGAAGAATAACGAACCGAGTGTCGAAGAGAAAGAATCTACCAAGGAGACGTTGAAGAAGTTTGAAGACTATGTGTTGGATTTGCTAAGAAACTACTCAGTATCTCCTGAGATATTCTTGAAAGGTAGTAGTTTTATGAAGTGGTGGAAAGATTACAAGGAAGCTATGGGAAGGTCCTATACCTCACCACTAACCAACATCATGGATAATTGCAAATACGAAAAGTATGCCAAAGGAGACCTCTAAAGTAGATGTTGTGTTACCCAAATTTTACATCTCGTTAGTTGTTACATGTGCCTGTTGTTTTTCACTTTGATTACCCTCCCTCCAGATTAGCAGTTGGCCATCATTGAAAACAAGAACGGAGCTTATATGAAAATTAAAATTTCAAACTAGCTTAAGTAACGATTTAATAAGAACCTTTTCGCTTGCTTTGTTTTTCATTACTATCCTGGTTATGTCAATCATTTTATGATATGAAACTTAATTTGAGAATTTTGATTCAAGTATCAATGAGTCGATTATTATTTCATGATCAAATTTTTTTTTTTTTTTAAAAATTTCCGATTAAGAAAACAGTGTAATCTCATCGGTTAATTATGGTGTTCAAAATCCTCACCGAATCGTGAAAAACATTCACCGTTGATATAACACAGTTTAATCACTATGAAAATATCAGTTTTCTTCTACATATTTTTATAAATGTCAAATTTTAATTAAATAATGAAATGAGGTCAAGAATGCAACCTACTACATATGCTTATATGTAAATACTTATGTTGTTCTCATGTAATAAATAAGTTCTATTTTTTTAATAATATTTAACTGCATAATTGCACCCATATATCTTGGTGTGATGTGGTCAGTTTTATTTTTTATTTTTTTTTATAACAAATTCGCCACAAAGTCGCACTGGCAGCACTAGCGATCAATAACAAGAAGATTCGTACACGTGACATAGTGACATGCATTCTTATCAAAAAAAAAAAGGAAAAAAGAAAAAAAAAAGACATAGTGACGTGCATAAGCACAAGTAGTCTTGTGCCCTGTCACTTTTGTGACATAGTGACGTGTACATCTATGGTCAAAATAATACGACCTCTCGAATAGGACAATTTTTCGGGGTAGAAGTGCATGACTATTTTAGTATTTTACGAGGAAATTTACACCGTCGGTTTTTACACTTTTTACGCTGTCGGTGTTTGAATGCCAAGAAAAAAAAGCTTTACAAAAGAGGAAAACAGTTTTTTAAAGTGATGGAGTTCGAAAAACAGAACATAAGCCTCGTTTAGATTTTTCTGTTTTTAAAAATATCCCATTATGGAAATGTACAAGCATAAAATTAACTCCCCGTTAAGCAGTTTAAGCTAAGCTTTTAAGATGATTATGATCACATTATCTCTAACGTTTGGGGCTTTACTAAAATCTCTGGAAAAAAAAAATGTTTGTTTATATATATATATATATATATCATGTTTAATATTTCAAAATTAATTGTTTTTTTTTTTAAATCTTGTACCATAGAGAAAGGTTAGAGCAATTTCCTCTGCTGCATGTGGAATTTTATATGACACCTTTTACTTGCTCGAGAAGGAAAAAACAAGTCGACTAGTCGAGGACTTTGCAGAACTGAAGACCAATAAAAGCAATTACGAGAATCAGAGGCCAAAAACAAATTCATATCAGAAATTTCCGAATACGTTGTCGTTGACGTTGACTCGATTCTCATTGGCTCATCTCCATCTCTTTTTAACTGGTTCTCCTTCTAGCTAGCTTTGTCTCTAAGCCGAGATCAAAAATCAGAAAGAGTGACACAAAAAGATGACGAAGCTGTAAGTAAACTAAATTCTCCATCTTTTTTTTTTTTTTTTTTTTTTTTTTGGGGGGGGGGTTGGTTGTAGGTTTAGTAGTGGGTCGGAACTGGCAAATGTGGTGGTGGGTTCTGATCTTCTGCAACAATCATGGAAAGCGATTCTGGAACTTGCCAATGGCAATCCAGATCCGGGTCTTAGATTCGGAATTTCCCAGGAGGGGAAGAACCCCACGATTATAACTTTCTTTACTTCTCATGATTTTGCCATAGACCAGCTTAAACAAGGCCCGGATTTGGTTTCATCTTCATCGTCAGTAGCCAAGGACAGTTTTGGTCTTTTTGTGTCTCTTTCTGGAAAAACCCAGTTCGCCATTAACAGAGCTGCCATTTCCCTCTTTGACCAACACCGTGACAAGCTGCGGTCTGAGCTGAAAGATAAGGTGCTTTTCTCTCTTGCTTTGAAATTGTAAATATTATCTTATCCTTTATTATTGATATGTGCATAAGAGAAATGTGAATGAGATTGTAACATGCTTAAAAAGATAATAATAGTAAAAGTTGTAACTTTTGAATTTGGCAAAAACTATGGGATTGAAAGGACAAATTATAACCTTCTCCTTCTCCCTCATTTTTGCTAAATATTACACTTTGTCTTCAAATAATTGATTTTAACACATTTTGCCCTGAAGGTGACAAAATTAGTCTCATTTTGCCCCAAAATTGGCTTGTTGACCATTGACTAGCTTTTTTTTTTTTTTTTTCCCCCCTTTTTTCTCATCCATTTGTATGTATTTTGTTTCATTTTTCTTCCTTAAATTCAAGAATATTTGATGCTTTTGCAGCTTCTATGCTTTTTTAGGAGCAAAGTGAGACTATTTTTGTCGACGTGAACAAAATGTACCAAAATGGATTATCTCGGACTAAAGTGTAATACTTTTGCAAAAGTCAGGAGCAATAGGATGTTTTGTCCAGATTACAACAAACCCTTTTGAATAAGTAGTCTTACGTAACTCCCAACTTATTATTAGGGGAAAAAAAGATTTTAAATATTTTTACATTTTTCTTAAAACATTTGTGGTATAAGTCAGTACTTTTGATCTTATTTAATAAATTAAATATGCTTTGTTGGTTTGCCTAACCGAAAATCTACATATGAATTCTTGGTATTCCATTTCCACCGGCTGTTTTACTAAGAATGTCATTTAATGTAACTAGTTTTGTGTTTATTGAGAAAGTCACTAGTTTATTATTAACTTCTTACTATTTAAACTCTAAGTGCAGATTAACGATTCCAACCGACTAATTATCACTGGATACTCTCTGGGAGGCTCAGTTGCTTTGCTCTTCACCTTATGGCTGCTAGAAAGTGTCACATCCCAAAAGCCCAAACCGCTTTGCATCACTTTTGGCTCACCTCTTATTGGGGACACTGGCTTGCAGAAAGCCCTGGTTCAATACTCATGGAACTCCTACTTCCTGAATGTAGTTTCAGACCAAGATCCAGTGCCTAAACTCTTCATAAACCCGGATTTGAGTACCGAAACTGCTCACCTGGAAAATGGTCACAAGCCATTTGGGACATTCCTTTTGTGTTCTGGATCAGGGTGTTCTTGTTTTGAGGATCCTGAAACCGTTCTTCAATTGCTGGTAAAAACCGCCGCTTCAGCAAACCAAGATCTTAATCAAAGAAATGGTTTGTATCCCTATGGGAACATTGTGGAATATGTCAAACGTAAGGCCTTATGCAGGGATAACTCTAATGCTGAATGGGCTCCGAGTCCTTTTGCAGCAGGCATTATCACACAACTCTCAGCAGTAGGCATTACAAGTCCACAAGACCAGGTAGCTAAAGCTTTTGCACTAGTCCATCCATTCAAAGTTTTTCTTTTCCTCTTTTGTAGTAATGAAACATCTTTTTCTTTATTGAAAAATGAAAAGGATGTTATTTATTTAGACATACCGAGAGATATAAGTGTTTCTATATAGGCTCCCATTTCTAGCACTCACTTTGTTCTGAACTGATTTCTGTTTGTCATGGAAGCAGAACGAAGAGATAGACGGTCTGGTTGAGAGAATGGAAAAACAGGAAAAGAAGTTTCTGATGGCAAAGAACAAGTCCTTGATTTCCTTCAAGAAGTTGACTGACACTAAAATTTTTATGACATATCTGGAATGGTACAAGAAAGCTTCCGAGGATAAGAATATTGGATACTATGACTGCTTCAAGAAAAAGCTAAGTAAAACTGACATGGACGTTGATGAGTTTTGCAGAAGACTGACAAATTATTGGATAGACATGGTTGAAGCAGCAGAGAAGAAACCCCAGAAAGAAGGAGCCTCCTTTCGGATGCGATGCCTTTTCGGCGGTACAAACTACAGAAGGATGGTTGAACCACTTCATATTGCCAAGTACTACAACCGGAAGGGTGGGAAACAGGCGAGAGACTATAGAAACCAAGGAAGACACAGACACTTCGGGATTTTGGAGGAATGGTTGGAGCAATGGCAGAAGGAACAGAAAAATGAAGTCGGAAGTACTACTCCAAATGATAGGAAAAGAAAAATGGTAGCTGCGAGTTTGACCAT
>JXTC01000253.1:219065-253094 GCA_002914845.1 Trema orientale
AAAATAATTTAAGCTTCTTGGACATTTTTTGAAATAATGGAGGATTGATACGCAAGGAAGATAGAGTGTTTTTGGGAATTTCTCAAAAAAAAAAAATTTCTTTTCATTTTTTCTTAGGGGAGGGCTACAGTAGGGGCGCCCCTACGTAGGGCCATTCTTTATAAACTGTTTGATGGGAATCTGTGGAGAATAATGGGAATCTGTGGGGAATTTATTTATACACAGATTCTCATCAAACGGTGTATAGACAGGGCCTTACGCAAGGACGTCCTACTGTAGACGTGCTCTTTTTCTTAATGTAATTCTAATATTGACCTTAACAGTGCCATCTACAGCGTTAAGTTCATAGAGTTAAATTGGGAGACGTGTCTTATTGTAAGTGGAGGCACAGATATTGGGACATGATTTGGGGAGAGAGGATTTCGGTGCAAACTGAAGATGCAAAACCGTCCATTTAAGCCGAAGTGGGACCAATCGTACATACAGGGCACATGGACTCGCCCACCTAAAAGCTTCATCATAACCTTTTCTTCACTTCTGTAAATGTAATTGCCCCTTGGGCCCACAAGCCCAAAGCAATACCATTTCTCGTCATCCATTAACATTTTTCTCGTTTCCCGAATTGAACTGCCTGATAGCACAGTCCTCGAAAGCTTTGAGCTTTCACCGACACTTTCGTCAAAGAATTGAATTGCATTGCATAGGCCTATATATAACAAGGGACAAACATTTTATCATTAAAATGGATTCCACGTATAAATATAAGGAAGTCGTAACTTGTACTAGTAACGATGTTGCATACAACCCCCTATTTTCCAATATAATGAACTTGTCTGGTCAAAACGCAATTCAATATAAAATCTTCGAATTTGAGATATAATGAAATAAATCAAATTGATTCAATATAGTTTTTTTTAAGTAGTTGGCTCATTCCAGTGTAAGCCTCTTTTTTTTCTTTTTATTTGGCTCCGTTTAGAATTTGAATTTTAGTAGGAAAAAAAAATTGTGAGGAAAAAAGTCAAGAAAAAAGAAAAAATAAAATATATTTGGGGGTTATAGAAATATGACTAAATTTTGGGTTCAATTTAAGTAAATATCCCTTTGTCAAATGTTGTAACAAAATGTTTGGTATATATGTTTATATACCAAATGTAAAATTTTATATACCAAGTATAAAAAATTATATATCAAGTACATTTCAGTATAGTAACTGAAATTTTATCTACTAAGTGTAAAAATATATATACCTGGACATTTAGCTATAAAATTTCAAAAGTAGATATCTACTTAATCAAATTTAAAATATTGATCATTCACCTAAATTTCTCAATATTTTTTTATACAGAATTTTTTTTTTGAAACTTTTAGCTTTAATAATTAATGTATCCAAATTTTATGTGCTAAAAAATGACATCAAATTTAATTTTTACTTTTTTTGAAAAAAAATTCTCACTCTTTTGAGTATATGTTTTAGATACAAGTCATATAACTTTCTTCAGAAGAAGTGACTGAATGAATGAGTTCCAACATTGTTTTTGTTTTCTTGCATCAAGTAAGACAAATATTTATAACGAAAAGGTATTTTGTTTTCAGATCATTTCGTATAAGCCAACAAGGTGTTTATAAACACAACCAGGATCACCGCTGTTTCTTTTTTTTTTTCCCCCTCTCTGTGGGACCCATTTGTGAAGTGAAGCCGCGTTCATGACGAAGACGAATGTATGAATGATGAGGTGGTGGTTCAAAAGCTATGACCATATGTGCATGATCCCTCATGTGCACAACGAAATATGCGCCAAAGTACACGTAGTATTTTTAAATGCAAAATCATTACATTTACACTGCACAAAACAGAGAATATGTAATAATATTAGTTTAAACGATTTCTGTTTTAATAATATAATAGAAGTTCTATCAATTAATTGAAAAAATAATAAGCTTTGACCTACATAGTACTCTGCAACTCTCGATTATTTGAATTAAAATTATCCATTTTTGAATGCTTGGAACATTTTTAATTATTTAATTCCACCGCATTCGGTTCCAAAAAAAAAAAAAAAATGAACCCACGCACCCTTTTTGTAAGATAAGACGAACCGTTTGATGGTGACTGGAGTCTTGGAAGATGGACACCACACCAGTTCTGTGTCTTAAACGGTGTCGTTTGAGGTCGATGTGACGTTGATTGGTGGGGATTACGCGGGGGATCTTCAAAGGATACACCAATACGGGTATTTTCGTCATATTGCAAATTATCTCTTCTTATGTGCCTCTTCACTGATGGTTTAGTCAATTGCCCTTCGTTAGAACTGAGCGCACCTAAATCATCACAGTTCACAGCACATCAAATACCTCCCACACGCCAGGTATCCACTCGCCGCCCTAATGTAACGTGGTCGTTTCCAAACGTACAACAGAAAACGACAAAAACAAAGATCGCATTACCAACTTTAAAAGAGGGGAAAAAAACAAACCCATATTTGAAGAGTGAAAAGACCATTTTATTCTTCTTTAATTAATTTTAATTAATATTGAGAAAACATGGTAAAATGGCTTGCATTTCATTTTTTTTTTCGAATGGACATTTCATATTTATTTTTACCAAATCAATGTGTATTCAAAAATGTAAGAAATCCCTTTAAATTTGATTTTTAATTACGAAAAAAGAATATGTAATTTGACAATTTTTGGAATTTGACCTCTTTATACTATCAAAATTAGGACTTAATGAAAAATGATAAAATTACTGTTATTAAATTACATATTTACATTTAAACTAAATTAAAAAAAGTCTATACTAATTTCTAAATAACATTTGATTTTTTAAATGACCTTATAACTGGTAAAATAGTTTCCAAACAACTATCCTTATGACCAACCACTACATACTTTAAATATAATTCTATTATCCACTATTGGTAATTTTGTTATTTTTATTAATTTGCTAAATTTAGTTTATATGAGAGGGTCTGATTTTTAAAATTAGTTAAATTATAAGGCCTTTTGTAATTAAAAAAAATCAAGTTTAATGGAGTTTTTCCATATTCCTTAAAACGTAGGGTTCATAAAAAAATTTTAAATTACAAGGTCATTTTCTGATATTTTGTCATTAATTTTTTAAAGTTATAATTTAAAATAGAAAAAAAAAAAAGCATGGATCTTGTTAGAGAAACTGAAGCATATATACATTCAAACTTAAAACACTACGTCTAAACATCTTCTAATCTTATAGGAATGATGTACATGTAAATAAATAAATAAAACAAAAACAAAAACAATGGCAAGCTAAGAACATTCAAAAAGGAGAACAAATTCTGGATATAACACCAAATCAGCGAATAAAACAAATTGATTTTTAGACTGGTAAGAAATGTAAAAAGAAGAGACTTTGGAACAATTAAGAATTTAGAATCAAATATATAATATAAAATCTCACATTCCAACATCTCTCACAACTCAAAATCTTAGATCGTTTCAAACCAATCAAAATAGAGAAAAAGAGAGTAATTGATATACCGAAAAAAAAAAAACTATAATGCACAAACGAGAGAAAAGATGAAGAAGGCGGCCAAGGCCAGAGAAGTAGATGAAGAAACTAGATGGAGAAGATGGGGTTTGGTTAATGTAAATGGGGAAACCGTTATCACTACCTGGTATCTCGGTCATAAATTCGAGTCACACAGGGGGTAGGCGTGAAAACCTATTATCCTTAATGGGGTGGGGTGGAGTGGGGATTAGGTAGTAGTAGGTATTTTCTTTAATTTGTAATAAGTGTAGGTCATTAGTTAAGCCCCACTTTAAAAAGAAAAAAATGGAAAAATCATTAGAGTTCCAAAAATTGGTCATGTGGTCTTAACCAAGAGTGCCACCTGCCACATGAGCTCACCACCGCTATGTGGCATGCCATAGAGCCACAGACCGTTGACCTTCGCCACCTTTTTCATCAGAATCTAAGGCTATATTTGGTAGAGAGGAAAGAAAATAGAAGGGAAAAAAAATATGTAGGATGGAAATGAAAATATTTTTCTCTCATAGTTGTTTGGTACATAGGGAGAGAGAGTTTAATTTAAAATGACAGCTTTACCCCAAATATTACTATTATTTAAAGTTAAGTACAAGGGTAGTTTTGTAATTTAACTTACTAATACACTAACAAATTATTTTCTTTCCTATTTTCTCTCCACTTATGAGTAGAAAAAAATTTTATGGGCCCCACTATTTTTTTTCTTCCACTTTTTTCTCTCCTTTTCCTTTCCATTCCCTTTTCCCTCTTATCAAACAACCCAATTTTTCAATTTTCCTCTACTTTTCCATCAAATTTTTTCCTTCATCTCCCTTTTTTTTCCTACTAAATATAGCTAGAGAGAGTTGGGTGGACTTTCCTTCTTTATTTATTTTCTAGCTTTTATTTTTTGGGTTTTTATCTATTTTAGATGAAAAATAAAAAAATAAAAAAAATTCAATTACAGAGGGATAAAACGATCGTTCTCACTATCAAAATCACTTACTTTGTAATGGTAAAATTGACATTTTCAGAAATTTAAAATTAAAAAGTTTTAATTTTGTAAAAATCAAATATTGAGTTAAATTTTTATTAAATATCCAAAGGATTTTTTTTCTTTGATTAACAAAAGAAAATTGGTTAATCATATTTTTATAACTTGCATTTTATTATTTGTTCAGTTTATACTTTGTGCTTTGGTTATTATTAATATTGACTTTTAGATTTGAAAATTGTAACAAATTTATACGTTCTTTGGTCAAATAACAATTTTGATCATTGAATTTCCCAAAACACCATTTTAAACTTTAAGAATATATGTTTTAATACTTAACTTAAATTTATAACTAATTAGAATTAATCGTTAAAAGAACAAATATTAAAAGAAAACTCTATAAATATTAAATGTCGCTTATAAACATAGATTAGTTGATAATCACATTTGTTCCTCGATTGCCCTTTTATTGTGCAGCTTTGGTCGGCCCTATCCTCATTATTTCACACTCCAGTCTTTCTAGAGGGCTCTGTGGGGGATCTTTGGGATAGAGCTAAACTTTGTTCATTTAGCTCGTAACTTTGAGCTTTCTGGAAAGTTGGTTTAGTCTCAATTTTTTGGATTATATGGCATCTTCATAATTTGGTAATTTTTAAAAATAAAAAATCATCTATATCTTCAACATTTGTTCTCTTATGGCGTTTTATTAGAGAGACTGAGTCTCTGGTTTCTGGCTCTATGTTTAACTCTATGACCGATCTCTTAATTTTGCGAGATCTTCGGGTCAAAGGTAGGCCTCGAAAGGCACCAATCATTGTTGAAGTTATATGGAGACCTCCTCCTTTGTCCTGGGTCAAGGTCAAAACTGATGGTTCTGCTTATGGCTCACTAGGTCCTTCTGGATGTTCAGGGGTATTTCGGACACATAGAGGATTTGTTCGCAGATGTTTCTCTATTTCTTTGGGAATTGGTTACGCTTTTGAGGCAGAATTGGCAGTGGCAGTTCATGCAATTGATTTTGCTTGGAAATATGGATGGAAGCGTTCTGGTCAGAGAGTGATTTAGTCTATATGATTTCTCTTCTATTGGCTCGTTCTCTTGGTGTAGGACATTGGAGTACATTGCTAATATAGATCTTATGGTCACTCATATCTATTGCGAGGGTAATCGTATAGCTGATTCTTTAACTTTTCGTATTCCTTCATTTATTTGTCCTACTTGGTAGTGGTCCGCTCTATCTTTTATTTTATCTTTTGTTTACGAGGATTATATTGCGAAGCCTAATTATCAGTTTCGCTGATTTTATTTTTTTTTCTGTTTCTTTGTCCTAAGAGATTAGGTTTATGGCTTATCTGTCCTAGTGTCTTTTTTTTTTTTTAATAATATAATTTTTCTTCTTCTGTCGAGGTTCGCAAAAAAAAAAACCTGCTATACGAACAAAACCCACGCGCCACAAGGTCCAACTGGGGCCTTGTGCCCCAAACACGCTTGCCGTGATTGGAGGAGAAAATAATAGCACTTCCACTCTCTCTCTCTCCCTCTGGAGTTCACAGTAAAACCCTCTCCATCTACCAGACCCACGTCTCTCTCTCTCTCTCTCTCTCTTCTTCGAGCTAAATAGACCACCCCCTTCTCTCTCTGAAACGCTCCGTGCTTTCTTCAGAGCTCAACAATGGCAGCACCAACAATGCGCCTCCACCTTATCGTCTTTCTGACTTTTTCTGTAGCTCTACTCATGAGCTCACTCGCCGAGTCCAGTTCCACCAGGCCCAGGTCCACTTCCCCGAGGCTATACCCGAACTACTACCGAAAATCGTGCCCCAGATTCGACGAGATCATGGCGCAGACCGTCACCAACAAGCAGATCGCCAGCCCCACCACCGCCGCCGGGACGCTCCGCCTCTTCTTCCACGACTGCTTCCTCGGCGGCTGCGACGCATCCGTCCTCGTCTCCTCCACCCCCTTCAACTCCGCCGAGCGCGACGCCGACATCAACCTCTCCCTCCCCGGGGACGCCTTCGACGTCGTCGTCCGCGCCAAGACCGCCCTCGAGCTCGCCTGCCCCAACACCGTCTCCTGCGCCGACATCCTCGCCGTCGCCGCCCGCGACCTGGTCACCATGGTCGGCGGGCCCCACTACGACGTCCTCCTCGGCCGCCGGGACGGCCTCGTCTCCCGGGCCTCCGACGTCGACGGCCGCCTCCCCCGGCCCGCCGACTCGATCTCGTCGCTCATCGGGCTCTTCGCCCAGAGGGGCTTATCCGTGCAGGAGATGGTGGCGCTGAGCGGCGCCCACACCATCGGGTTCTCGCACTGCAAGGAGTTCAGCTCCGGGATCTACAACTACAGCAAGACGGCGTCGTTCGACCCCCAGTACGAGCCGCGATTCGCTTATGGGCTGCAGAGGGCTTGCGCCGATTACCAGAAGAACCCTGCCCTGTCCGTCTTCAACGACGTCGTCACTCCCAACAAGTTCGATAACATGTACTTCAAGAATTTGAGAGGTGGGATTGGGCTTCTGAAGTCGGATCATGGACTCTATAGCGACCCGAGGACGAAGGTGTTTGTTGATTTGTATGCCAATGACGAGAATAGGTTCTTTCAGGACTTTATTCGAGCAATGGAGAAGCTCAGCAACTATGGGGTCAAGACTGGAAAAGGAGGAGAGATTAGGCGCAGGTGTGATCAGTTCAATTGACCTTTTTGAGTTGAATTTGAAGATTAGTAATTGAGAAAGTTGATAATTAATTTAATTAATTAATTCCATTGTTGGTGGTGTTGTTTGTTCATGGCATAATCCAGTATTCAGGGGAATTTTCTCTGTCTTAAGTCTTCTGGGTTCTGTGAGAGAGGGATCATATTTCGTCTGTATACACATGTTTTGTATCAACAAGATATATATATATATATATATATTCACTTATTATAAGCTTAAATTATACATATTTATATGTGAAGAAGATGAACAAAACTATATTACTTTTACCACATCTCTTGTTTTCTTGTCCGATTTAGTTATTTATTTATTGAACTTTTTTTTTTTTCATTTAAGTTGAGCGAAAAGTGGTGACCTTTGTCTCTTGCTTGTGACAATATTAATTACAGATTTGGTTTAGGGCAGAGTGTTTCTTGTGTTCGTAGAAACCCGAGAGATGAAACTAAATATTCACCAAGAAATAGCTTTGCGTTGCAAATTAAGAAGTTATAAATGAACTGAAAAGTAAAGCTTTCTGTTGAAGTTTCGGGGTTGAATTTTGTCTCTTCTTTTTGTTGCGTTCGAGAACTTGTTTAGAGCTGTGATAAACAATAGACATTTTGTAATATGTATGAGTAATTATTGGACTTTGGTTTGAGGATTTTGAGCTCGCTTTGCGAGTTTGCATGTGCCTGGCCGTGGCATACGTTATCTGTGATTAAAAAAGTCCTTTGATTGACTACATTTTGCCATAACGACAACTGGGGAGGCCACAATTAGAAAAAAAAAAAAAAAAAAAAAAAAAAAAAAAAAAAAAAAAAAAAAAAAAAACCAACACCTGAAGAAAACAACGCACCTGACAATCAGGTGAATCGAGTAGTAGTTGAGGCTAGTCTAAGGAAACTCGTACCATCACAAATCTTTATGTGGGTGAGGTTGACGATTCTTGTTTTCTCTTGGCATGAGTCCCCTATATTGCACTGAAGTTAGACTGACTGATTGTACAAATATGATGTTTGGTTCCAGAACTACGCCATGTGACTAGGGAAAGAAACTTTTTCTTATATAATGAATGATTGATTGGTCTCATTGGACTGAGGAGAGGACTGAATTAGTTTTCCAACTGGGCATGGGGCAGGATGTCCTCGTCAACAAGTTTGGTTTGGATGACTTTTGGGCCTATTTCCTTTCAGGTCTCAACCTCATTGTTGGGCTTTTATTATGTGACAAAGCTGGAAATCACATGTGTGGGCCACAAAATTGGAAAAAATTGGCTGTGTACCATTTTTTTTTCTTATTAATTAAATCTACCACCATACTACTTTATTAAAATAAATTTTTAATGAATTATTGACGAATTCCTGATGATCTTGACGGATTCTTGAAAGATTCTTGACGTCAGCTGTGATATTGATGGATTCTTAATGAATTTTTGATGTATTCTTGACGATCTTGATAGATTTTTGATATTGACGGCGATCTTGATAAATTCTTGACGGATTCTTGACAATCTTGATGAATTCTTGACGAATTCTTAATCGATTCTTAATGTCAGTAGTAATCTTGACAGATTCTTGACTAATTCTCTCCTAAAAGTGGTAGAATCTAATAATAGTGGTAAATTTAGTTAAACATTTAATTGTCTACTTAACTCACAAGATTGAAATAATGGAGTCCTGATCGTACTTCTTCACGAATGGAGTTGGAGATGCAAAAGTCAAAATCATTAAACGAGAAAAGTTTGGTGTTCTGCTTAAAGATTTTGTGATCATGGGTATAGCGCATTGGGAAAGACGATAACAATACGATGTTTAGTAAAACATTTACTGTTCTTTCCCTGTATAAATTTGCATGTCTATTTTAGGCTGCATCTATATTCCAGATAGTGGCTTTTCATGAGCCATTGCAGTGATCATGGTCGGGGGGAAAGGTTACGGGGCCTTGGTAGTTTTTGGAGACTCGGGGCTATCAACTTTTAACTTCTTTGGGCTTTTGACAGTAGCATAAAGACACGAAAATGACTATACTTGTACTTTGTACTCATAAGATTTGTGTCTAGAAATACATTGTATTGTAGTTGTACTATTGACAAGTCTAGCTAACTGTTCAGATAAACACCACTTTCCAACGAAAGCGAACAATCATTTCTTCGGGTCGGTCAAATACTAGATTCTAGAGACCAAAGACCACGTAAATATAAGATCCTAATTAACCAACTACTAATGCATTGAGAAACATGAGAAAATTCATTGAGAAGCATGAGAAAATTCATTAAACTGCATGATCATGACAGTGAAGACAAAAGCACGATAGTCACTCTCTAGTTTCATAACTTTTAAATCTTCTAACCTCGTAATTTTCTCTTTTACACTTTCTAATTTCATAACTTTTACATCTTCTAATCTTCTAATCTCATAACTTGAGACGGGACATATATTTCTCTTTTATACTCTCTTAATCTCATGACTTGAGACACATATTTATTATCATTTATTGAGACTAAAAAGTGTTAAAAGACTAAAAAATGTTAAAAAGAATGAGAAATAAATATATTTAGTAGTGGTAAAAACAAACGCGTCTACAGTAAGGGCGCCCCTACGTTGGATAGGAATCTGTATATAAATAGATTCTCCACAGATTCCCGTTATTCTCCACAGATTCTCATCCAACGATAATTAAGACATGACCCTACGTAGGGACGCCCCTACCGTAGCCCTCCCCAAACAAATATATCAACCAGATTAAATAGCGTGTTTAATAAAGAAATTGTAGCAGAGAATTGAGAGATTAACCTCGGTGAAAGCCTCCTTTATTTACACTTCCAAGATCCCTAATTTAAGTAAAAATAAAATAAAACTCAAACCCCAAAACCACAGCTTCTCAATTGGGGGGGAAAAAAAAAAAAAAATGTAGACTGCTCATGATAATTTGTAATTACAATGCGAACCCCATAGAGGTGGAAATTTCATTTTTTTTTTTTTCACAAAAGACCCCACAAATCAAGGAAGAAAAAACAAAGGAAAAATTCAGTTACTGTACTCAAAACTCGGACGAGTTAGGCCTAGAACCGCCGATTCCACCAATACCACCACCACCGAATCGAGGCCTCGAGTGAGACTGAGTCGACTCAAACCCCGACTCAAGCAACTCCTCCCAATCCACATCTTCTTCTTCCTCCCTCCCTTTCATCATCTCCACTATCATCCTCGCCTTCTGCTTCGCCCTCTCACTCCCCGCCGCCTCCACATTCCTCAACACCTCCACCGCCCCGGACGCAGTGGCCAACGCCTTGAACCTCAACCCGCCATAACTCAGCGCGTACAGCACCGCCACGCAACTCTCCCGGGTCGACTCAGAATCCGACTCGCCCCGCCTCAGCATCTCCGCCACGCACCCCACCGCGCCCGCGTCCAGCATCGCCACACGCCCGTCCGTACAAGTGCCCAGATTGCACAGCACGAGCAGAACCCGACCCGTCATGTGACCCGATTTCGCCATGTTGAGGAGGACCGGCACCGCGCCGAGCTTCACCAGCTTGGACCGGTTCGTCTGGACCAGCGAGAGGTGGTACAGAGCGAGCGCCGAGTCGTGCCGAGTCCGCTCACTCTCGGATCGGAGCAGGTGGAGCAAGGGGGCCAAAGCTCCCAACACGCCAATGGCGGTCTTGTTGTCGTCGTTTAGGGCTAAGCTGAAGATCGCTCCCGAAGCGTGCTCCTGGGCTTCCATGGATCCGCCCTTGAGGACGTCGATCAATGGGGGAACGATTCCTGACCGTAGGATCTTGATCTTGTTGGTCTTCTCCAGAGAGAGATTCACCAAAGCTGCGACCGAGTTCACCTGAATACCAGTGTATTTGGAGGTGATCAGAGATCGTAGGGCTGAGAGCAATTGATAGGTACAGAGGTGGGCCCGGGTCTCCTCTCTAGTACGTGTGATCTTTCTCAGCGTGATTAGAGCCTTCTCCACTTCGAACACAACATGGCTTCTGAGGTTGGTGACGATTTCCTCTTCTTCAGGGGAAATGGGGTTTAGGGTTAGGGTTTCGGTTTCTGACGAAGAAGACGATGACGAGTAGCAACTCGGACGAGTCGCGAGCGGTAGTGGCCGAGTAATCGCCGTCGTTAGGATCGATTCCTCCGATCTTGAGTAGAAGTGAGTCGGTCGTCGAGCCACCTCCGTGGCCGCGTGGTTGAAATTCACAGGTGGGTTTTCTTTGACCCTTTGAATCAGTTCCTTCTCCGATATTACGACCTTATCGTCTTCCCGTTTGATCTGGGTATTCGGTTTTTGGCCCCGGGATGCCATGAACGTACGGACAAGCTTCTCGGCGGAGCTGTAATCGAGGGGTTTGGGAGGGTCTATAGACGACTTCTGGCACCAGCTAGTGATGGTGGATTTCAGGGCGAGATTGGGGATTACGGAGGAGAAATCGGCTGTGGGGGCGTCTGGTAGAGTGGGATTGAAGTTCAAAGCTTTACAGACTTCAACGCAGGTACGTTCGAAACTGTGGCCTGAAGACACTATGACTGGGTCTGCCATTAAAGACCCAGAAATGGGACAGAGAAACTCCCCCGGAGGAGGAGGTTGCTTTTTCTGGGCCTTTGAGGGAATTGCAGTCGATGACCTGTGAAAAAGCTTCCATTTACGTCTTGGGGTTCCTGTCTCTGTACCCTTCTCTGTTTCTTTTTTTCTCTGGAAGTCCCATTGTTTTTCTTCTGGTCTATGCATCATCAACCTCACCATACCCTCTTGGAACTCCATGCTTATCCCTCTGTCTTTGGTTCAGAAAAGCTCAAGAGCCCTTCAGTACTGAACGTGTATACCAGTTGAAAACGATAGTTGGAGCTCAAAGACCATGACTTTGAGGGGAAAAAAAAAACTCCGGAGTTTGGGTGATCTTGAGAAGCCAAACACACAAAACTATTTGATCAGATGAACAGAGAATAAGAAAGAAGTAGAAGGACTGCGTCTATGGTGGTGGGTTGAATGTGAGAGAATCTGGGATTGGGTTTTGGGTTTGGGGTTTTGGTGGTGCGATTCGATTCTTTGCTTTCGGGAATTTAGGAAAAGTGTAGGTGGTGCAAATACGGAACTGCATGGGTTTCTTAACTGATTACTTCTCTGGCTTCACTGTTTGAGATGTGTTTATCCTTTTGAGTATTAATTTTTCAAAAAAATTTAAAGGATAAACAGATCTTTTTGAATATATTTCAGGTATTTACGCAACTAATTACCTTCTTTTCGTTTTTTTTTTTTTATAACTGAACTTTTTTGTTGGTCGTATAACTTAATTTAGACCGTGTTATATTACTTCTTCCTTGCTAAAATTTGCTGTACCAGCTAAAAAGAATGAAACTACAGGTGCTCCTTTATAAAAGGTCATTTTTATTTTGTTTAATCTACTGGTTTAAAAAAAAAGAAAATTTAAGGAAGTACTTTACTTTTCCGGCTTAAACATATTTTCAGTCCGTGACTCCTAGAAACTCTAATTAGAATTGCTTATGGGGCATCTCTGGGACCATCACAAACCTTTTTAATTGGTCACTTTATAGACAATACAAGCTGCTTTATCCCACCATACCTGTCTAATGTCTTGATAATCAAAAGGAGAGGGCCCTTAGCCCCTTACTTCCCCTTTTCCTTAAAATATTTTATTTCTTTTGTGGAAAAAATGGCTCTCATCACTTTGCATGAAGATGTTCCAACTAAATCACCAATAACAGCACTCTACTACCTTCATTCATTATTGCATACTTAATAGCTAAGTTTTTATAGCATGGTATTGACTTTACGAGTGTATTAGGCTGGAAAAACCTCCTTTTCTTTACCAAAGTGATTTGATTCTGTGCAATTTTTTTTTTCCCCTATCCCCTGCTCATCACGTGCCCCATTCCGGATCTAACTAGGTTTCAGTTTGGCCAGATCTAAACAAAGTTCAATAATTGATAACAATTAATCTTTCAAATCAAATATTACTGTTGTTACTCCTGGTTTTCTTTCAAACAAGTAAGACTTATTTGTTTCCTTTTGTTTTTCTTTTAACAGTGATGATAATTACTAATGAGTGGGAACTGGAGAGCAGTCCCATACTTTCTATTCATCGGAAACCCCCGGTACAGTGGTACTTACCCTTTCTAACAGGTTCTTAAGACCAAACTTTATTCTTCCAAAAGGAGCTTTTCGTATGTGTTTCATTTATTTCATTCATTGAAGTAATCTTATTAGAGCTCAATTATTTATGCTTTTAACACAAATTAAGTTACCTATTTTTTCACGTGAGGTATATGGCCTTATTATTAAACCAAAAACAGGTCCTACATCCATGAGCATTATTTATTAGAAAGACTGAATGGTTTGAGCAATTGATTTGTGGTTGTATTCTCAACTCTGTCACCGCCAACCATTAAACCGCGTATCTTTTAAAGTAGGGCCCATTAACACTACAAATTAACAGAGTTTTATTCTTTGGACGTCTATTAGCATACAAATATAGCATCTAGAAAGATCTTGATGCTAATCTAGTTGTGCCCCCTTCTGATGTAATGTTTTGAAAGCAATCATGCCTTAAAACCTTTACAAAAAGAGTGTTCTACCTTTACAATTGGCATGCACCTTTTTGTTTGCTTAGAATGGTCAAAGACAGTAATTTATACAACCGTGTATGGTCATTTTCATCCTTTGAGTTGGTTGGTATCTGGTAAAATTCATTACGTGTTCAGTTTCATTCATTTCTTTTATACTCGCCCTGTTTTGACTAATATAAGTTTTATAGCTAGGCTCTGATAATAGACCCTTCTTATTAACTTTGCCTGAAGTCTATGCTTTGCAAATTAGTGTTATTTGTCTATTTTTCCCTTTTTTCTGGACTCTCTGTTTCTAAGATTCTTTTTTTTTTTTCCAAGCTTTGTATTCTGACTCCCCTTTTGCTTTTAATTCCTAAGACAAATGCTAAATGCACTCACTTTTACATAATCTTAGTTCATATTTTAATAATATAACAAATTATAGTGGATATATACATCAAGCAGTGAAACTGAAGAGTATAAAAGATAGTGCATTTAGCATTTTTCCTTGAAAAGAAATGTATTGTTGATGAGATTAACATGGACAACATATTGTGAATAGATAAACAAATATTCTACCTTGACATTGATATGGAGTAACCCTTGGTGAAAAGATATTATAGGATCTGTTCAAATTTTGTTAAGAGTCATTGCGGTTTCTGATTACAATATTGCTAAATGTCACTTTTGGATGGTAATTGTATCACCTAAATTAACTTCTTTCAGGGCGAAAGTAAGTTTTTAAGCTTTCCAATTGTGACAAAGTATAATGTCATTCTCACAGTTTGATAGAGTCATCCTTCTTATTTATTGTGACCATTTAGCCTCGTTTGCAAAATAATATATATTTTTGCTCTTTTATGTGAAAAACTTTTTATGGGTTAGGCTGAAAAGTATGTATATTTTATTTTTTAAAAAAGGTATTGCTGGGGGTTTTGGCATGTATGTGGGGAAGGAATTTGATTCTCTTTAGCAATTATTGGAAAGGAAAAGATTGTTTAGGAAAGAAGGAAATGCCTTATTTATGATGGATGTTAAGTCTAGAAATGCCTAAAGAGGGGTTAAAGGGTATGACGTGAAAATTTTCCTCTTGCCTGTGCAATTTCTTTTATATATAATTAGAGCAATGCTTAGAACATCACTTGTGTTTAGCACTACACATTAATAGAGATGCGACTTTTATTTATACTTTATAAGTTCAGTTTGCACTTCTATTAGTGTGTAGTGCTAAACATCATTAGTTGGTGTCTTTATTAATTTTCATAGTAAGTGTGGATCCATCAACAAAACGAAGTATTGTTGTTTTGTTCAATTTACAAATTATATGTCGTTTTCAAAAAATGAAAGACATATGGTTTTGTATCGGAGTAAAGCATTTGTTTATGAGATGGAAACGGTTTTGTTGGCACATCTTTTGTTAGTTCTTTTTGAAGATAGCTGATTTTTTTCTTCTATAGGATGCCAAAGACATGTCGTTTTTATTTCAAGAGTCACTAACCCATTTGCCACTTTAGTTATTTTTTCTTGAATTTGAATTGGAAGTTGGCTTTTCACTTGTCTTCTCACATGGTTTTGGGAGAACAAATAATCACTCTTACTAATACCTACTTCAAAAGAAAGAGTTAGCAGATTTCGAAGATATTTTTTCAACTGCCTATCTTGTTGCAACGAAACTACTTAAGAATCATTTTTCTGTGACCTCTTTGTAATTTGTTTCATCCAAATATTTGCACTGAGAAACATTCATCTCATGAATGATTATCAAGGAATATACAATAGAATGAATGTTCTTATGAAGTGGCATTTTTCATGCGTAGCTGACGAGTTAACTCAGTAGTCTTTTTTTTTTTGTCTCTTATTGTAAATAAGTGGTGACTAAATGATTAATTATTTTGTGTTTTATCCTTTTAAACAAAAAACAAAACTAGCTTTACACTCATCACATAATTTCAGAAATTATTCTCCTTTTCATGATTGACAGGAGCATCATGGTTCGTGCCTCATGGAGTTCAAAGATGTTTCTCGTTAATTTTATGCGTAGAATAAAAATATTAATATTTTCAGCTAGAATACTTCCTTGAAGTTGAATCTTGGTTATACATATTTCTATAATTGTATGTACAGATGTATGAAGTTTTTTCGACATATCAATTCATGTGTACTTGCACCTAAATATCCATGTAGATTACGAAATACCCTTTCTATTATGCCTATGTATACTTTAGGCCCCTTGTTCTTAGAAATCTTTTTAGAAAGAGGAAGTAGATTACGAAATACCCTTTCTATTATGCCTATGTATACTTTAGGCCCCTTGTTCTTAGAAATCTTTTTAGAAAGAGGAAAACAGTGTCCCGTAACATTTTGGTCAAAACTTTTTTTTTTTTTTTGGAAAATGCCAGTAATGCTCTTTTATTGATGGTCAAAGCCCATTGTTATTTATTATTTGAATATTTAGTTGTTTTTATCTTTCATTTTTTACTTTGAGAATCTTAAAAAAAAAATATTTATTATTACTATTATTTATTTTATTATTATTAATTTTTAGTGTTTGGCCACAAGAATTGGGAATAAGAGTAACTTCTTTAAAGGCATTTAAGACATTTCAAATTGCAAATTGTGATGTATGTTTTGGATTTCTAAGAAAATGTGTAAATAGTATTTGAAAGGGTGCTATAAATAACTTTTATTTTGGGACTTTTCATCATAGTTTAATATTTTGAGACACGTGCTTCAAGATCAAATTTTATCAAACGCTTTAGCTTAATAATAAAACATCTTGAAAATATTTATTCAGGACAATGTTATTTACTACTAAATAATAAAAGCACTCATTTATAATATTTAAATGAAGAAGAGTGGCAATTTTGTAATTACATGTTTTGAAATATAAAAGGCACTGACATTATTGTAAACAAATGTTGTGAGAATGTCATATTTTAATTGACGCTTTTGATAAAGTTTGAAGTATATATTTTAAATGCTTAACCTAACAGCTGATGAGGAGTCTAAAATAAGATTGGGGCATAGCTAGAGGTGGCAGCCCAGCCCATAGGCCTGCTGGATTCGAGCCTGGCCCAGAACGGGCCAAAACGGGTGGATCCATATCAGCCTGTTTTCGGCCCACTTTTAAAAAAAAATAAAAAAATAAAAAATAAGATTATTATATTAATAATTAGTTAATATTAGAAATTTAAAAATAAAATTTAAGAAAAAATAAATAATATGTTATGTTTTTTATTCTTATTGATAAAAATTTAAAAATAATTAAATAAACTATAAGTATATAAGTTGAATAGTTGATAAAAAAAAAGTTCAAAACAAAAACCTTAAGAAAATTATTTAGAATTCGATTGAAATTTGAAAATGTGAAAAAAAAGAACGAGGGAATATGTGTTTACAAGGAAAAAAAATTTTATTTAAATTTATTTAAAAACTTAAAAAAAATTATTTTTGACGGGATGGGCCGGGCTGACAGGCCTAGATATATAGGCCCACTCTAACCAATTCCATTGCGGGCCGGGGCAGGCAATAGTGACGGGCCGTGGGTGGCCCCTGTTTGGCATGGCCCATTTTGCCACCTTTAGGCATGGACATCCTCCTTTAGCCATTGTATGTGGCATGTATGACTCTTATGCCCCTTTTGCATGAAAGAATCATGACAATGGTAGCAAAATAGGTGGCCTGGATTGGTGGATGAGCTACAAGGAATTCTATGGTCTTAGTGAACAACAATAAGGTCCTCAACAGGAGAAACACCATTCTTTCTTGCATTTGGAACAGAAGCAGTCATCCCCACAGAAAGCGAAGTATCAACTACAAAGTATGAATTCACAACAAATATGCAAAATTGGAGGGATATGACGTAGGACTAGCAATTCATGTTATCGTGTCGTGCTCGAGTCGATACGATTACAATACGACACAATTAATAAACGTGTAACAAACTTGAACCCGAGTACATTAATATACGTGTAAAGCGACACGTGCATCCTGCTTAATAAATGTGTCATGTGTCATACAACGACTTGTTTGTTATTCAAAATTTACACGATTACTCTAATTTAAAGCAATTATCCACTAATTAATTTTGTGTCATGTTAACATGATGCAAAAACGACCTAATACGAACCATACCAACTTATGACGAAATCCACAACAAGATTGATGCCTAGGACCATCCTACTTTCAGATTTGGATGGAAACCGTGACCCAACACCTATAAGAGATGCGAGTCTTAGTATAAAGGAAGACGCCACAATCAAGGATGAAAACTCGATTGATAAGTCAAGGAATGAATGCTACAGAGAAATCTAATAAGTTCAAAATAGTTCTAATAGAACTAAAGAGAAATTGCTCTCAATTTTAATGAATAAATGTTTGTCTCTCATTGAATAAAAAAAGTACAATTTATAGGACTAAGGCCACGAAATTTTAAATTTAAAAATCCCTAAAAACACACCTAAGGCAACTTGCCAAAACCAGAAAAGGAAAGTTAGAAAAAAACTACCTAATAACTAAGATAATTCGGCCTCAATTAAAGGGTGTCAATTCTGATTTTAATCCCTTAATATTCAGCATATTACATACCAATAAAGAAATGAAAACAAGCATAGAAATCAGTTTGGGAAACTAGTAATGCACCTAAAAACTAAACTAGGAAAATAAGCTATGACCTGGCATTCAAGCATTTACAAATTAGATTTTTCTCCCATAATGCGCTTATTGACTTTCTTGAACTTGAATCAGGCTTGTTAAGGGCTGGAAAATTTGTTCATCACCATTAATGAGCCTCCATGTGCATGCCTGAGCCCAAATCCCTCGAATCAGCCCACTTAACGCATTTTGAAATTTCTTGGCACATGCTTGTGTAACTGGACCAATAGGAACTTGAATAAGATCCACATTCTATGCTCTCGTGCTAGTCATTGTTAGCTAAAGATTGACTACTCAAGAGGAAGGGTGAATTAGGTTTTAAAATTTTTTAGGAAACTTTTCAATTATGTAAAACCATAGACCACTATTTTAAAATTTTGAGGCTAAATGATCAATAATACCAAATATATAACAATAATACCAAGTCAATTAAGCACAATAAATATCAAACACACAATCAAATAGCTTGCAAAAAAGTAAAGAGTGTAAGGATAGAGAAAATGCAAATTCGACTTTTATGAGATTCGATAAACACGATAGTTTACGTACATCCCCAGCCCTCGGCAACTTGCTTCAAGCTTTCCACTATCGGATCAAGATTATGGGCTTGACCAAGCCTTGTACAAATAGAGTAAATTCTTCTTAAGCTCACCCAACCTTTACAATTGTCTTGACTCCAGCTCTATCACGCCTAACCTTGGATTGTTTTGACTTCGATGCCAGTCCTCACCTACACGAATTATTTAGACAATGGTGACAATCTCACCAACTCACAGGTTGTTTAGACTCCAGTGATAACCTTACCTACACTCGGGTGATAACCTTACCTACACTCGGGTTATTTAGACTTCGGTGGCAACCTCACCTATACACGAGTTATTTAGACTCCGGTGGCAACTTCACCTAAATCGAGTTGTTTATGAATCCGGTGCCAATCTCACTTAATACTCAATAGTTTTCAATAATCAAGAGTAAAAACACTCAAGAACTCTTCTTATAAAATAATGAATACAATTTTAGCTTAGGAGATTTGAGAACAATGCACTATAGATGCTCTAAGATTAGCTCAAAATGATTTAAAAGTAAAAGCTGAGTAAAAGAGAGCTTTTGCACTTAGAAATTGATTGAATATCAATGTAGGTTCATATTCTCTTTTTGTAAGTCATCAAACTTAGCTCTATTTTAAGCTATCTTCAAAGACTAGCCGTTTTCAACCGTTACTAACTGTCTGCTAGAAAAGTGATCGACCATTTTTACTAACTATTGGAGTTTAATAGTGATGTTTAGCTCTAACAGTCAAATGGCCAAGCTGTAGTGGTCAACCTAGTGGTCGACCATTTTAGGACTAGAAACCATCGATTGGTTTCCTTGGTTCCTTTTTGGTCGATATTTTAAATCCTATTATTTTTCAAATATTTTTATCACAAAAAATAGACTTTTTGAGGGAATTTTGGCTAGATTAAAAATAATATTTATTTTTAAACTTCTAAAATAAAATAACTATTTTAACCTTAAGGTAGTTTGAAAATTCTTTTGAAAGAATGAGCCAATGCAAAGAGAATCTGTATACAATGAACTAAATCAAATACAAGACTAAGTATGAAATATACCTTATCTAAACACAGTGTTGTATCTTGATTATCCATCTTCAAGCTTGATTCTAATAAGCCCAATATACATCCATCTTCAAGCTTAACTCCTTGATCAACTTGAGTTAAAACTTTACACTCAAGTTAAATCATTAGTACTAAATCAAATGTTTGTTATCTTCAAAATAAGAGTGAGTGAGATTAAAACCTTAATTTCTCAACAGTCATATCCTCATCAATCCCTTCCTCTTGAAAAAGATTTGTCCTCAAGTCAAGTTCATCACCTACATCAAAAAGACTCAAATCAGAAACATTGAAGGTAGCACTTACATTATACTCACCAGGCAGATCAAGCTTGCATATATTGTCATTGATCCGTTCCAAGACTTGGAAAGGACCATCCCCTCTAGGTAGCAGCTTGGATTTCCTTAGAGTCGGAAACTGCCCCTTATGCATGTGCAACCAAACCTAATTCCTAGGTTTAAAGACCACCTATTATCGCCCTTTATTGGCTTCTTTTGCATATTGCTCAATTCTTCATTCGATGTTGAGCCTTGCTTTCTCATGAATCTGCTTTACAAGTTCAGCTTTTGTTTTTTCTATCTAAATTCATATGCTCAAACAAAGGTAATGGTGATAAAACCAAAAGAGTTAAAGGATTAAAACCATATACAATTTCAAATGGTAAAAATTTAGTAATAGAATGAACCAGACGATTATAAGCAAATTCAACATGCGGCAAACAATTTTTCCATGTTTTAATGTTTTTCCTAATAATTGCTCGCAACAAAGGAGATAGAGTCCTATTTACTACTTCTGTTTGACAGTCGATTTGAAGATGATAAGTAGTTGAAAATAACAACTTACTTCCTAACTTAGCCCATAAAGTCTTACAGAAGTAACTCAAGAACTTAGCATCTCTATCAGAAATAATTGTTCTAGGTATGCCATGTAAATGCACAATTTCTTTACAGAACAAATCTGTAACATGTGAAGCATCAATTTTGTGACATGGAATAAAATGTGCCATCTTTGAAAACCTGTCCATAATAACAAAAATAGAATCTTTCACATGTCTAGACCTAGGTAAACCCAACACAAAATCCATTGAAATGTCAATCCATGGTCCACTAGGGATAGGAAAAGGTGTATACAAACTTTAGGGCTGCACTTGGGACTTAGCTTGCCTACCAGTGATATATCGTTCACAAATTCTCTCAACATCTTATTTCATATGTGGCCAATAGAAGTGTTCTTATAAAATAGCTAAAATCTTTGCAACTCTAAAATGTCCCATTAAACCTCCACCATGGGATTCTCTAACCAGCAATTCTTTCACAAAGTAATTAGGCATTCATAATTTATTTTCACGAAACAAGAATCCATCATGCCTAAAATACTTACCATTTATAGATTTCTTACACAATTTATACTCTTCACTAAAATCATGGTCAGTTGCATATAATTCCTTAATTTGCTTAAAACTAAGTAATTTAGCATCAAGAGTAGAAAACAATACGTACTTGTGAGAAAGTATATCTGCAACGACGTTTTCCTTACCTTGTTTGTATCGAATTGTTGGGATATTTACCCTAAAAAATAGATTTCTAATTTTATCCTTTTAGTGTAAACAACTTTCTCTTATGTGCAATTATGTTATTTGCTAGATTAAACTGTCTCAGTTTATTTATCTAAAAGAAAATTCCATGACTTTATTTATGTATAAAGAAACAAACATGATTAAGTATTAATTATAAGGAGATTTGTTTCTTTATCTAAGTCTAAATGAATTAGTTCACAATCTATAAATAAAGATGGAATACTTTATTTACTAAAGATTGTAGTATTTGTCTATCTCAATGGGAGTGATGTGTCTCAAATCGTTGACGTGTCTGACTTCTGATAGAAAAACTAGTACAACATAAATAACTTATGCATATTGAACATGACCAAGTAATATAAAGAATTAGAGTGCCATAACTCAATTCTTATATTACCACAAACTAGCTTTTTAGCATGTAGATATTAATCCTTGATGTTTGACTGGACTTACTTTTATGGGTTGTAGCCTTTTGATTTGTTAAAAGACTAGCCTCCATGAAATTTGAGGTGAACTCTGGCATATTAGAGGTTATGGCTTATGAATTGACGGGAACACCAAATAATTAAGAACACTATACATTAATGTCACTTTAAGGTCTTTCAAGATTCATGGAATAATTAAATCTAAGATCTTAGTATTCACTTTGTGAATTGGTTGATAATTTTGTCTAAATGGCCATTGAGAACAAAATTATCGACAACATTATTCCTTGATAGAAAAATGGTAACTTAAAGATAAATATGTGTTGTAGGGGTATTAACGTAATTTCACCTATCCAACTACGGCATTGTATAGGGATTCTATATGTGGTGTGGAATATGCTAGATGGATCGGTTAATCAAAGTTAGTTGATTGAATCTCTATAAAAGGCATGACATCTAATCTAATAATGCAGTATTGGGCCTTTAGTGGAGTGTCTCTTTTACTAATAGTATTTATATAAATACCATAATAAGAGTTATTATGTATTTATCATACTATTGGAGCTTAGATTATTTGGATCCATTAGGCCTCTGGTCTAACTCAATAAAACTCCTTAATTAGTTAGTGGTATTTGTGAAATTAGTTTCATAAAACTCTGTAAAATAATAATTCTACACAGAATTTAGTATTTTTATAAATAAGTTTCATGAGTTAGACATATTTATAAAGATACACCCAAAGCCCAAATTTAAGAACAAGCCCAATCCTAGTTATACTGGGATTAGCAGTTTAAGGCCCTATATATATAAGATATATGAGAGAAAAACTGCACCACCCTAGCCTAGTGCAACACGCCACAGAGAGAGAAAGAGGTAGTGAAATTCGGCCAAGCGCAGTGAACTAAAGTTACTGTGCAATTTGGCCATACTCATCCCAGAGAGAAGAAAATAATTTTCTAGAAATTTCACGTGTTCATCTCAAATAATTGTATTCCAAAGGATCAAGAAGGTGTTCTTGATTATTCTCTAACGAAGGATTCAACTTGGTGACCACTCACCTTTTCAACTAAGAGCAAGAGCATAGACAAGAAGATCTAGCATTGAAGATTTGATCGCCATCAATAAGGAGATCAAACAGGAGCACGCTACAAGAGGTAAACCCTAATCTCATCTCTAGGGTTTGTGTATCTAGATTTGATTTATGTTATACTTGATCCTGTAAATGATGCATGCATGTTATATAGTTATGAAAACTACTTTCATGTAAAAATTTTAAAACCTAAATCTGCTATTTTTCCACTGCGTTCATGATGTGATCATGTGTTTCTCTATAGTTTTGCATGCATGTATGTTTTTCCTAAGTGTTAGGACCAAATTCCAACACGGATAACATACAGAAATATTTCAATAAACTCAACCCATTGGGAATGTCTTTTGTTCAGCTTATGTTAGCCTTTCAGGTGTTTTAAGGACTCGTGATCTGTATGGATCACGAATTCTTTAGGCCATAGATAATGCTACCATGTGTTTAAAGTTCTAACCAATGCATATAACTCTTTGTCATAAGTTGGGTAGTTTTGGGTTGCCCCACTTAGTTTCTCACTGAAATAAGCAATTGGTTGCCCCTCCTACATTAAAGCTACGCCTATACTAATACCCGAAGTATCACATTCAATTTTAAATATTTTATTAAAATTAGGCAAAGATAATAAGGGGGCATTAGTCTGTTTTTGCTTGATCAATTGAAACACTTTCTCTTGTTCATCTCCCTACTTAAAACCAATATTTTTCTTGATTACTTCAGTAAGTGGTGCAGCCGATGTGCTAAAGTCTTTCACAAACCACCAGTAGAAACTAGCAAGTCCATGAAAACTTCTCACATTTCCTACGATTATGGGACTCGGCCACTCTTGGACTGCATGAATCTTCTCCTCATCAACTTGTATACCCTGAGCACTCACAACAAATCCTAGAAACACAAGTTTATCGGTGCAAATAGTATACTTCTTTAGATTAACAAATAACTTTTCTTTCTTAAGCACATCTAAAACGGATTTTAAATATACTACATGTTCATCCAAATTTTTGTTATATATGAGAATATCATCAAAATATACCACAATGAATTTTCTAATAAATACATGTAAAACATGATTCGTTAAACAGATGACCGTACTTGGAGCATTAGTTAAGCCAAACAGCATTATTAACCACTCCTCACGTATCTCTAGAATTATTTTTGTCCATATTGTCTGATATGTTTGCTGCAAAAATAAAGTTATAAAAAAGAAAGTTCCTCACACACTCTCTTATATGTTTCATTGAAATAATGATTCACTCTTGTTTCACATAAATATCAGATTTTTTACCATCAAGATAAACTCACCATTCTTGCCTTTTTCCTCTCGTAATTTCTAAAGAGTTCTTATCAAACTAATTTAAACAAGTAACTAGAATTTCTTAGCAACAATCCACACCAAAACTCACCAACCAAATTCGGATTTAGTGAATTAATTTGGAACAAAATTTCTGGAAATTAACAAGCAAGGATTCATGGATTGAGGTTGGGGTCTAGCACAGAAATTACTAGTTCAAACCCTAGGTTCACACAAAAAGAATCACAAAAGAAACTAGAATTCTCCCAAAAAATTTTTGTTAAAATGAGAGCTTGATTTTCCAGCAAGGAATATGATAACAAGTTTGTATGCAATTTTTTTTTAAGAAGTGTCTCCAGAACTTCTTGTTTTTTCAGGATCCTCTTTTTTTTTTTTTTTCCCTCCTTTTAATCAATATGGATTGAAACACAAAGGTTAAATTGAAATCTGACACAAAGCTAAATTCGGACTCAAAACAATCAAGAAAGAGGAATCTGAAATTCGGCTAAGAAAAGAATAGGTAAGTTCAGTTACTTCTTTTTTTTTTAGATGATTGAGATGAGACGAAGAAGAAAAATATAAGCCAGTTTTGACTAGAAAGAAAAAAAAATAAAGGATAGAATAAACTTGAGACTAGATTCTGGCTCTTAATTCCAAATGAACCATACCAACTTGTGACGAAATACGAAATAAGATTAATGCCTAGGACCGTTTTACTTTCATATTCGGATAGAAACCGCGATCCGACACCTATAAGAGATGCGAAACCATAATAAAGGATAGAAACTCGATTGATAAGTTAAGGAATAAATGCCACAAAAAAATTTGATAAGTTTAAAATAGTTCTAAAAGAACCAAAGAAAAATTACTCTCAATTTTAATGAAAAAATATCTGCCTCTCATTGAATGAAAAGAATACAATTTATAGGACTAAAGCCATAAAATTTCAGACCTAAAAATCCCTAAAAAACACGCCTAAGGCAACTTGCCCAAACCAAAAAAGGAAAGTTAGAAAATAACCACCTAATAGCTAAGATAATTTCGGCCCCAATTAAAGGGTGTCAATTTTGACTTTAATATCTTAATATTCAACCTATTACACGCCAATAAAGAAAAGGAAACAAGCATAGAAATTAGTTTGGGAAACTAGCAATGCACCTAAAAACCAAAATAGGAAAGTAAGCTATGACTTGGCATTCAAACCTTTACAAATCAGATTTTCCTCCCATAATGCGCCTATTGACTTTCTTGAATTTGAATTAGGCTTGTTAAGGGCTAAGAAATTCATTCATCACTATCAAGGGGCCTCTATGTGCATGTCTGAGCCCAAATCCCTCGAATCAGCCCACTTAACACATTTTGGGATTTCTTGACACGTGCTCTTGTAACCGGACCAATGGGAACTTGAATAGGATCCGCATTCTATGCTTTCATGCTAGCCATATCCTCGTCACGATCTTTTTAATTAAACAGGTTATCCGAGTCATGTTCGGGTTAAGCGAGTTGACCTGAAATACACCCGTTTATTGTATATCTTACACGTATCAACTCGAAATTGACATAAAAATTAAATATGTCACTTAGACCAGTTCATTTTGTGTCGTTTTTGAGTCATATTATTGTGTCGTGTAGAAAAGTATTGGCTCTAGTCATGAACCATGAATTAGACATCATAGATAAGAATAGGGAGAAAGCCTTGTTGCGGATCGCAGCATATCAACAAAGCATAGCAATGCACTACAACAAACACCTCTGCACATGGACATTCAAAGTTAGAGACTGGGTACTTCGAAAAGTATTCCAGATAGGAGTGACAATTCGCGTCAACAGGTCAGATTCGTGTGGAGTTGAAATCTAATATATACACAAATTATATCAACCCGAATCCAATCTGTGATCCGTAGTATCAAAAAAACATCAACACTGACGTGACCCGCACCTAAACAAGTTGACCGAAACTCGACTCGCACAACTCGCTTTGATGTATAACACCTAACCCACATCCGATTTTGACCCGTTAATCCACTTTTGACCCACTAACCCATTGTGACCTGTATTTTTTTTACTTATATTTTCTATTTTGTAAGATTATTATTATCTCATTTGAAAATAAATAAATTAAGAGCCCTTATAAATATAACTAATAACTTATAATCTTAAACACTTACATTGTACAAATTATATGTATCTATAATAATAGTCATAAACAAATTAAATAAATAGTATTTTTATAATTTAATTATGTATATATTTTTTTGGCAGATCAAGTGGATTTACCCGAACTCGACTTTTTTTTTTATTCGTGTCAGATGGGTCGATCTAATTTCGACCTGCACCTTTTTTCTTCGACCCTAACCCACAAAAAATCGTGTTATGTCATCATATCGTTACCTGAATTGCCACTTGTAATTCCAGACGAAGGAAGCAGAAGCATGCAAACTTGCTCCAACATGGGAAGGACCCACTTAGTCACCAAAGTAGTGGGGCAGGATGCATACAAATTCCAGACAAAGGATGGATGCGACATCAACAACAGCTTGAATGTGGTCTACCTAAAATAGTATCATTTTTAAATTTTTCCTCTTAATTATTCCTTTATTTTTTAAATTTAACAAAGGATGTTACTGACTTAAGCATCGGAATGCTTTAACAATTCCTTATAGGATGTCAAAATAAAAGAAGGAGCGCATTTCTCCCAAAGAACAGTAACACTTTTAACTTTTCTAATTTCAGTTATATTTGGCCCAACCCGTTTTGCAAGCACTAAATTATATACGGTTGGGCCAGTCCGCTGGGCCCTAATATATATGCCCAACTCAGACCTGCCTCAGGGTCGGACTCAGCCCAGGAACAAACACCTACCAACCTGGCCCGACCTATTTGGCCTGGACCATGCCAGCACTAAATCATACATATACCTGTATACTTTAGGGAGAATGAGGTATGAGTATTCCATATCTGTACTTGTTATTGATTAATCAACTACCAAAACAAGAATTCAAATCTTAATCTTAATTTAAGGGGAAATCAAAATATGTTCATGAATACATAGATCTTTTTTTAGAGGTGCTATGATTTTTCTGGGGAAATGTACGAGTTTAGTGCAATTTTTACTTCAAAGGACTTTTTTATTGCAAATTCTCAAAGTAGCTTTTCTAGTGCAAAATTTGACTTTTCTAACTCTAAATGGAGAGAATTTTCTCAATTCCTAAAATAAATCTCACCTACTCTTTCACTTTTTGCCAACTTTTTTCTCTTTCTTCATTTTTCCTTCCATAAGTAGCCTCATTTCTCTCTCTCTCTCTCTCTCTCATCCCTTTCCCTCTTTCTTCGGTTTAATCAAGTTTCCTTTCTCATTCTTCCTTTTATTTCTTCAGTTTTTTTGTATTATCATAATGTATGTGACAAATTGTCACAATATTTGTGACTCGTGATCACAGTAAAATCAAAAGGTAATTCAGGCTTTTTGCTTATTAGTTTGTATTGTTATCCCAAGATTAGCTAGCCTAAATGGGAGGTGAATTGGGTTTTAGAAACTTTTGCAAACTTTTCGAATCAAGCAATTAAAATAAGCAAGCAATTAATGGAACAAGTAAAAATAGCAAATAAACAAGCGCAAACTCAAAATAAATAACTAAAAGAGATAGGGAAAGAAAAAGTGAAAACGCTATTTCTACGAGATTTGACAAACACAACGGTTTATCTACGTCCCTAGCCCTCGGCAATTGGCTTCGAGCTTTCTATTATCGGATAAAAATTATAGGATTGACTGACCCTTGTACAAATGGAGTGAGTTCTTCTTAGATAAACCCTAGCCTTTATAATAGTCTTGACTCTGGCTACGTTACGCCTAACCACGAATTGTTTAGACTCCGGTGCCAGCCTCACTTATACTAGGTTGTTTATGATTCCAGTGCCAACCTCACCTCATAATTACAATTTCTGGTTGTTGATACACTCAACAAAGATCTCTCTCTTTTAGATGTGTTTGATACAATATAAACTTAGAGAGAATAAATGCAAACACAAGATATGATCTAGTTTGACTCAAATAATTTTGTGAAAAAATAAGATCTGAAAGTTTGATCACAAAATGTAGGCTAGAAAGACTTGAAAATGTTTTAAGCAATGTAGGTATATTCAAGAGATGTATTCAATTCTTAAAATGGTTTCTATTTATAAGCCTTTGTGAAAACTAGTCGTTTATAATAATTTGATACAGTTTTTGTCATTTTCTGTCGACCGAAAATGGTTTTTCGGTTGACTCCCAAGAACTAATAGTTGGAAGTGCAGCTGTAACGGTCATTTTTTGAAATGGTCGAATTTTTCCAGCTCCAGAAACAGTCGACCGAAAACTGGCTGCCAGTTGACCTTAAATTCCAGCTATAAACTTTTCGCTTTAATTCGAGCTTCTTTGATTCTTTTTCAAAATTATGATTTCTTAAATTGATTTTAATGTAATTTAGATATATTTGAGAATCATAACATTCTTTTGAAAATATGTAATATTGATTTTCAAACTTTATTTAGAAGATATAAAAATTTAAGTATTTTAGTTCAAAAAATCCTTTTTAAAACGACTTGAGCCATTAAAAGATCATATGATATGTGAACATATATTTAAATACAAGAACTAACAGATGTAGCATTTTCTAGACTATGTCTTATATTCTTATTCTTTGCTTCAAGCTCTTTTTCTATAATCTACCTTGAATGTCTTGTGATCCTTTCAATCAAATTGCTATACACTCAAGTAGATAATTAGTTCTAAATCATATGTTTGTTAACTTCAAAACATGAGTATAAGATTGATACCTAAAAAGTCAACATGCATTAGAAAAATCATTTTGAGAATTTGTACTAAAAAAGTTATTTAGGGTAAAAACTGTGTTATGTCCGTACACTTTTCTACTCTGTGAGATTTCAGACTCTTACATATGCTACTAATATTATTGGATATGTGTTTTGCTCTTTTCACTAACCAATTTATCAATGCAACCACAACATTATACTTGGACTCTTTGTTATTCTTTATTTACAACTCGTTTTTTTCACTTAGACGTATAAATTTGTAGCAATGCCACATTAAATTAGCAAAATTATAATGGTGGATTATAAATAAAGAACAAAAGAGAGTCCAAGTATTATATTGCATGGGCTGGTGAAAAAAGATTTTTATGTGTCAAATAATAAAAATAACATTGGTTAACTTAAGGAGTCTGAAATAGAGGCGGTTACTAGCACCTTTCATCTATTTTATTACATATAAATCCTGTTTTAGGTTTTACATTTTTTTTTTGGGAGAAGTATTCATTTGTTTTTAGTTCTATTATATAATATTTGTTTTATTTAAATAATCAAGTTGAGTATGAACTATGAATTGGGTATGCAAAGCAAGTACCTATATACCTGTATTTGGTTCAAATTTTGCATTTTATACTCATCCCCGATTGTTCACGAGATAAAGGATATGAGAGAAAATAAGGAGTAGGAGACAAGAGGCAAAAAAAAAAAAAAAAAACATTGTTTGGCTAGGGAAAAGGGAATAGAAGGAAGAGGAATACTAAATACACTCTTTCTCACTACTTTTACCTTCTTTTTTGGTCTGATATGTGACTTATAATATTCAGTTTATTTAATAATAATGTAATAAATCATAATATCAAGCATTGAAATTGAAAGAGTATAAAATATTATAAAAAAGAGTACAACTAGCATTTGTTTAGAAAGAAAGGTACCAAATTTTTTTTCCAAGAGATAAAATAAAGGGAAAAACGTGTTAGTTAATAAGAAAATTAAATTTATTAAACTACCTTATATATCAAATTTAAAATAATAATAAATAATGTAAAATAATTAATTTTAATATAAACTAGTTTTTTTAAAGCTGTCTTGGTAGAGAGAAAACAAAAGAAAAAAATAAGATAGGGGAGAAACTGTATAGAATGGAAAAGAAAATATATTTCCTCTATAAGTGTTGTTTTGGGGTGTGACAATTTTTTAATTAGTCACTAATTAAAAATATTAAGTCACAAACAATATGATAATTATACAACATAGGGTCAATTGAGAAAATGTGACGTATCAAAACTCATTGGCAAAAAGTTGAACCAATCAAATTTTGACAAATGTTAATACACGGTTAACATGCAAGTGTTGAATCTTTGGATGACATATCACCATTGAGGTGTCAAATTCCAAGAGCTGTTGTCAAGATGAAGAGTCCACTAGAAGTCGGCTAACAACTCATGTTGTGGCTTATATATAGCATGTACTAAAGCTTTGTAATGGGGGGACCAGACAAAAAAAAGAAGGAGAACCCATTTGCTCAAGAAGACAAAAATAGCTTTGTTCTCTCTCTCTCTCTCTCTCTCTCTCTCTCTGTGGTGTTTATACCGAAACCTTGAAGCTTGATTAATCTTTACATCGCCCATTACCTCGTTAATATCACCACCATCATCCTCTTCTTATTTTTCTTTTCTTCAATCCGTAACCTCATCTGTTCACCTTTATACCATTCTATATACAAATTTAATCACCATCTCTCCTTCCCACCGTGATTATACTTTGTCATTTATTCATTTTTATTTTTGCATCTTTCACTAAACTTGTTCATCAAGTTCCTACACACACGTACACAAATTCATACACGTGTACACATATATATATATATACACACTTTCATATATCTTCATGCATTTGTAGAATTTAATCAATAGATTCCTAGTTTTGATATTTCTCTAAATACTTCTATAGACTTAGGTATTTTTGCATGTCTATTTTCTAAAAGCCCATATTCATTTTTTAACACATTCTAGGCCTAATAGTTATATTATATCATTTTCTATCTAATAATTAGTTTTATACCATCTTTTATTATCCTATTATTTTTACATTATTTTTTTTTTCTACTAACTTGTACAACAAGTTTTCTTTGCATTTAGTTTCTGACTTGTGTACTTTAGCGATCTTTGCGTACCAAGCTACTGTCCGCAACCCCGTGCTTGACCTGTAGCACAAGTTCGAGATTTTGTGCTCTCTATATTTTTATACATATATATATCTGTCTTATATCTATACCTTGGCGGGTAATTTGTATTGCTGCTTTAAGTGCGATCAATTACTCCGCTTCCCATTCCCCGTAAAGTAATATGTATTGCTGCCTTAAGTGCAATCGGTTATTTTGCTCCACTTTTAATTATTGCGCGCATTTATTTAGTGATCTGTGTTGTTTTTCCCTTGCAACCGGTCACACTGCTTTATTTAAATTTAAAGCACTTTTAATTTCAGTTATTATTATTTACGATGATATAGCTGGATTTACCGCCTCGTAATTCTAACCCCTCTAACTAACTAAAACTGGCATATGGACGGTATCGCCTTCGTCAGTTTCTAACTATTTATTTTTCTGCACTTTATTTCTGTTGTTAACTTCTAGTTGACACTATAGTCGGTTTATTCGCCTCAGTCAACTAGTAATGTTTAAATTCCTGTCTATTTATTTATTGCATTATTATATTACTTTTAGCCTCCAGTTGACAATATGGTCGGTTTATCTGCCTCCGTCAATTTTCAATATTATTTTATTCTGCTTATTATCATGCACACTAAGTGAGTCATCCTTGCAACCACCAATCTTATCGAGATACGTAGGAAGAGTTGTTCCAATTTCGACCGCCTATCATTTTTCGACACGTGGAAGTGTTGTGAAGACCCTTTCTGCTGTGCATTCTAATGGTATAACTCAATTATCTTCTGTTTTGTCTTAATTAAGTACAGCTCACAATAATTAATCCAGAGCACAACTCCGACCCCGAACATTAAAAGGCGACTCCGCTGGAGACTAGCCAAAGGGAAACAGACGTTTCTTCGGGATTCCCAAAGATCCGCAAGTGCATCTTGTCCATTTCACCCGGCAGTGTACCATTACTCTGCTCATTTCATTTTCGACACTTGACGGTTTACCGTTACTCAGTTCGGTATACCGTTACTCTGCCTGTTTTATTTTCGACACTCGACGGTGTGCCGTTACTCTGTCCGGTATACCGTTACTCTGTCCGGTATACCGTTACTCTGTCCGTTTCATTTTCGACACTTGACGGTGTACCGTTACTCTGTCCGGTATACCGTTACTCTGCCCGGTTCATTTTTCGATACTTGGTGGTGTGCCGTTACTCTATTCGGTGTACCGCTATTCTGTCTATCTCGTTTCTTTTATACCATAAATCTGTCATTTCATCTTCTTCAAACTTCATCAAATTTCTTTTAATTTTTCGTTCCGAAATTCTGTCAAATTTCTATTCCCCTCTTTCCAGAAATTTCATCTCGAAAAAAAAAAAATTTTGTTTCTTCTTTTCTTCTTTTCCTCAAAATGGCAGACGAGCAAAATCCGATAATTAATGCCGAAGCTCAATCTCTCCTTGCTAAATTAGCAGTCTCATTAGATAGTATGAGACAAACTCAAACAGACATGCAATTGTCTCATGCCGAAATTCTCTAAAGGATTACCAATATCGAAAAATCTCATGGTACCAGACCTTCTACTCCAGCTTCACCTCACAGCAATAATTCTCATGCCTCAAATCAAGACCCTACCAATCTTACTACCACAGCTTTAACTGGTACTGATAATGAAGCTTCTAAAAGTTTTATTACTAAAGAAGAACTACAAGAAATGCTCAAGTTTGAAGCAGAAAAAGCTAGCAAGATTGTTGCTGCGGTGGACTTCCAGCCTCCATATCCTGCCAGTATTCTTTCCAAGTCATATCCGAAGGATTATACTAATCCTCGATTTAAGAAATTCGATGGGAAGAAAGGAAACGCTAGGGAACATGTCATTAGTTTCCTAGATGATCTGGGAGTCTACGCCAGTGACCATGAATTAAAGCTGAGAGAATTCTCAAAATCTCTCACCGACTGAGCATATTCTTGGTTCGTTAATTTACCAACAGACAGTATTGGTACCTGGGAAGAGTTGGTAATGATATTTTGCACAAAATTCTTTACAGCAAAACGCAAGTTAAGCTTATCTGATCTCTCCAGCACAACACAGAGAGAAGGTGAATCACTTACAGCCTATGTAAATAGTTCAAAGAAATAGCTCTTGACTGCAAAGAAATTATCTCAGAAGAAGAATTGATTCGAGTGTGCATCAACGGAATACAAGCTGAATACAAAGTTCATATTGAAAATCATATGAGCTCAAACTTTGCCGAACTAATGTTCAGAGTCAGCAATACTGAAGCAACAGTAGCAAAAATGCGCAAAATTATGCCTGATAAAAGAATTGCTACTGAAAATTAGAACAGATCACCTTTTTCCGAAAGAAGGAAAGAGGTTGCTATAGTTGATCAACGGCAATGAGATAGAAGAGATCAACCAATTCTGCCAGAAATACCACTCGCCAAAGATAGAATCAATATTTTGGTGCGAGCCTGGATAGAAGATGGTGTTCTGAAATGCCAACAGCCCAGGAGACAACCAACACAAGAAGCAATGCAAGATCCCAAATATTGCTTGCTATATAAAAGAGTGCACTATGCCACATCAGACTGTTATATTGTCCGAAGAGTTTATCATGAAAAAGCTCAACGGGGAGAAATTCTGATTGGGCAACGACAACAAAGGGCTGAA
>JXTC01000253.1:255078-279708 GCA_002914845.1 Trema orientale
CCCATCTCCAGAAAAAGAACTATTAATTTACTTGGCAGCATCTGACGAATCTGTTGGGATACTAATAGCACAAGACTATGAAGGATTGGAGAAACCGGTTTATTACTTAAGCCGTCTACTCAGAGGTTCGGATAAAAATTACTCTCTCACAGACAAGCTTTGTGTTGCACTAATATATGCAATACAAAAGGCTTCGACACTACATGGTCACTCACAGAGTTAGAGTAATCACGAATTCCGATCCGATCAAGCTCCTACTACAAAAGCTTATCCTAACTGGTCCTTATGCCAAGTGGATGCTCATGCTTAGTGAACTTGATATCACTGTTGAAAAGCCAAAGGCTATCAAGAGTCAAGCTCTAGCCGAGTTGCTGAAATATACTAAGCATGATTCGGAGGAAATTATGTCTGTAGAAGACAAAGATGATTGTTGGATACTCTATTTTGATGGTGCCTCCACATGTAATGAAGGAAGTGCCGGAATTGTTTTGTCAAATGATCAAGGTGAAATCTTCAAGAAAGCTATTAAATTAGCTTTCCCTTGCTCCAACAATGAAGCTGAATATGAGGTCTTGGCAATTGGAATAGATTTGGCCAAAGAGATGAAGATTTCAAAATTAAAAATATGTGGGGACTCCAACTTAGTTATCAGACAACTTAACGGAGATTTTGCTGTCAAGGAACCGAATTTGGTCAAATACCGAGAAGAAATTCAAGAAAAGCTCCATAATTTCAAAAGTTATGAACTGGAATATGTCCCCAGATCTCAGAATAAATATGCAGACGCTTTGGCAAATCTAGTGCTGAAAATGGGTCATACGGATGAAGATCTTATTCAAATTCCACTAGAGACCAAGTCAGAGCCAATACACTCATCAATGCAACAATCAAATGGGTGGATCCAATCCATTAAAGAAAAGCTGGAAAGTCCAGAAGTCAAAGATATCGGAGAAATCAAAGCATTCATGCTAATCAACGATCAAGTTTACAAGAGATTCTCCGATGGAGTTCTAGCAAAATGCATTGATGAACAATTTGGAAGAAAAGTATTAGACGAAGTCCATTCTAAAATTTGTGCTTTAGAGGGACCAACACTAGCTAGAAGAATCCAACGACTTGGATACTTTTGGCCTGAGTTAAGAAAGCAAGCTAATGAGCTACAAAGAAATTGTAAGCAATGCCAGCTTGTGATTGATCGCAAAGAAAGCTTCTTTGTGGAAGAAGAAGACTGAAGACGAATTTACATTGACTATATCAATCATGGCCAACTGCCTGATGACACTTCTTCAGCTATTCTCGTCAAACGTAAAGCAGACAGATTCTTTGTTCAAAATAATTTGCTTTTCAGAAAAAGCTTTCAGGGAAAGGTCCTGAGATGCTTAGGACCCAATGAGATAGAAATAGTCCTAAAAGAAGTTCACACCGGGGATTGTGGCGGCCATATGGGTGGAAGACGTCTATTTGAGCAGTTGATCACTATTGGATACTATTGGCCAACGATGGAAAATGATGCCATGGAATTTGTCTGAAAATGTGATGCCTGCCAAAAACATAGAAATTTGATACATGTACCCACTGTTGAAATGGGAATTATCACATCACCTTGACCATTCCACACCTGGTCGATTGATCTCATTGGACCTATCAGCCCTCCCTCAAAAGGAAAAATTTGGATCTTAGCAGCTACATAAAATTTCACAAAATGGTCTGAGGCTATTTCTCTCAAGAGGGCCACTTCAGAAGCTGCTGGCCAATTTGTGCAAGAAAATATCATCTGTCGCTTTGGCATACCTCGAAAGATATTGTCCGATAATGGGACACCATTTATTGGACAACAGTTTGAGTCACTGCTGGAAAGATATCAAATCTTCCATGGAAAATCCACCAGGTATTATCCTCAAAGTGGTTGGTATTCATTCATCTTAGATTGCATTCATAAAAGATCTCTATCTAAGCAATCTATATTTTTTACCGTGATAGTTGTACAAATCCAAAGTAGGATAAAAGCTACGCCCAAAAGTATTCTTTGGTACGAGCATTTTGCTGCCAAGACATTGGAACTGGGGACTGTTAGTATAAATCCGAAAATTAGATATTTTCTGATAATATCTTTTGGTTCAAGCCTATGCTGCCAATAATATCGGAAACAATGAATCGAGATTGGATTATACTAAGCCTGAAAGTACCCCTTGGTATGAGCTTATGCTACCAGCAGGTACATTGGAACCAGGATTTGTCAGTATATATCCTAATCGATACTCATGTACAACTCAGGCTTAAAATATAAATTAGGCGCACACCCCAATCTAAACTGGGCGCACACCCCAGTCTAAACATATAATTGGGCGCACACCCCATTCTAAAATAATTTGGGCGCATACCCCAATTTTAAAAATATTTGGCTTTCATCATTTCAAAGTCCAAATAACTGATAATTAATTATCATTTAGTCGAATATTGAAATTTTTATTAATTTCTATATTTTTCTTTGCATTGGACTAATCTCTTATTTTGTATGAGGAACATTCTCACACTACTCACGTGGCTCGCATGCGAGAAAAACATACGCAAACAAGCACGCTTATGGTGACGAGGCTGCAATATCAAGACTGAAGTTTGTCATCACTGCAAAAAAGTTCATCAACAAGCAAAACATCAGAATGATCAGTCTAGGCAAAGTTCAAGCTAAACTCCAAAATTCGTTGCTAACATACAACGTACTCTTTTTCCTTTCTAGAGATTTTTTCCACTGGGTTTTGCTCTAGTAAGGTTTTAACGAGGCGTTGTTTGGGTTGGGCCAATCCAATAGGAATGTTTCGGCATGACTATCTGGAACCGAACTAGAGCTAGCTATCTGCTACTTGGAGCTTGCCTACATATGAAATTCATCCAAAAGAAGACATTTCCTCTCTATGGATGCGGTGTTTCCAAGACTCGTTTGAAGACCATATTCATAAAAATTTACATCAGTGAGCTCTAGCGAATGGTCACATCCGCTATAGCTTAGGGGACTTAATGTTTTGGGGTGTGACAATTTTTTAACTAGTCACTAACTAAAAATATTAAGTCACAAACAATATAATAATTATACAATATGGGGTCAATTGAGAAAATGCGACGTATCAAAATCTCATTGGCAAAAAGTTGAACCAATCAAATTTTGACAAATGTTAATACACGGTTAATATGCAAGTGTTGAATCTTTGGATGACATATCACCATTGAGGTGTCAAATTCCAAGAGCTGTTGTCAAGATGAAGACTCCACTAGAAGTCGGCTAACAACTCATGTTGTGGCTTATATATAGCATGTACTAAAGCTTTGTAATGGGGGGGACCAGACAAAAAAAAGAAAGAGAACCCATTTGCTCAAGAAGACAAAAATAGCTTTGTTCTCTCTCTCTCTCTCTCTCTGGTGTTTATACCGAAACCTTGAAGCTTAATTAATCTTTACATCACCCATTATGTAATGCCCAAGATTCTCACATGCATAATAAGCCAATAATAAACATGTTCATATTGCATAATAGACATATCAAGCAACCAGTATCATTATTATGGTAAATTACTCATTTTGATTTTTTTTTTTTTTTGAATACTTTTGATCTGTATTATTGTGCTAATGTTTGTCGAAGTTCTCTCATGCAGTGCAAAGGCTCAGTACCCTCAGGAAGAGAGCTTGGTGTGTGAAGGGAATAAAGAATACAATTATGAATAGTAATACTATATGCATATGTATTAAGATCAAGTTTGTTGATAACATGGTCAAATAGTAGTTTTTCGGTAAAATGCATTTTTCACGCTTTTCGGAGCCAAATTCACTGTACATTTAACACGTCAAATAGCTTTAATTTAATATTTAGGACTCATTTATAGAATTTTATTTTGGCCCAGGTAAGCACGAGGTGGCAGTTACTGTACTAAATTGGTGATTAGTTGCACTAAGCTAGCTTAGATTCAGTTTAATCGCGTAATGTTAATTTTGTGCATTCTATTAATTAGGCATTGATATTATGTTTGCATTATTAATTAAAGTCTAAGTGACTTATTTTTATGCTTAATGGTTGGTTATGGGGCTAGGTTCTAACATACTACAATAAGATTGGCTATATAGGATCATAAGTCAAAGTATGACTAGATTTGACCTTTTAAGCTAGGATTCACCAACTTAGCCTACACTTAAGTGTATAGGAATGGCCAGCAACGTGGTGAGTGAGCCAAGAGTGATTTAAGGCTGGACACATGGCAGGTTAGGGTGTGAAATACCGAAAATACCCTTTACAATTTAAGTTATATCTTTCCTTAGCCATTAAGTATTGATTTTTGAACAAATCTGGTCATTTCTTTCCCCTTTCTCTCCAGCCACGACCTGAGGCTCTCCAACTCAGTTTTAGACTTCTCTCAACTTCCCTTAGCCATATCCAAGAGTNCGCACACCCCATTCTAAAATAATTTGGGCGCATACCCCAATTTTAAAAATATTTGGCTTTCATCATTTCAAAGTCCAAATAACTGATAATTAATTATCATTTAGTCGAATATTGAAATTTTTATTAATTTCTATATTTTTCTTTGCATTGGACTAATCTCTTATTTTGTATGAGGAATATTCTCACACTACTCACGTGGCTCGCATGCGGGAAAAACATATGCAAACAAGCACGCTTATGGTGACGAGGCTGCAATATCAAGACTGAAGTTTGTCATCACTGCAAAAAAGTTCATCAACAAGCAAAACATCAGAATGATCAGTCTAGGCAAAGTTCAAGCTAAACTCCAAAATTCGTTGCTAACATGCAACGTACTCTTTTTCCTTTCTAGAGATTTTTCCCATTGGGTTTTGCTCTAGTAAGGTTTTAACGAGGCGTTGTTTGGGTTGGGCCAATCCAATAGGAATGTTTCGGCATGACTATCTGAAACCCAACTAGAGCTAGCTATCTGCTACTTGGAGCTTGCCTACGTATGAAATTCATCCAAAAGAAGACATTTCCTCTCTATGGATGTGGTGTTTCCAAGACTCGTTTGAAGACCATATTCATAAAAATTTACATCAGTGAGCTCTAGTAAATGGTCACATCCGCTATAGCTTAGGGGACTTAATGTTTTGGAGTGTGACAATTTTTTAACTAGTCACTAACTAAAAATATTAAGTCACAAACAATATGATAATTATACAATATGGGGTCAATTGAGAAAATGCGACGTATCAAAATCTCATTGGCAAAAATTTGAACCAATCAAATTTTGACAAATGTTAATACACGGTTAATATGCAAGTGTTGAATCTTTGGATGACTTATCACCATTGAGGTGTCAAATTCCAAGAGCTGTTGTCAAGATGAAGACTCCACTAGAAGTCGGCTAACAACTCATGTTGTGGCTTATATATAGCATGTACTAAAGCTTTGTAATGGGGGGGACCAGACAAAAAAAAAGAAGGAGAACCCATTTGCTCAAGAAGACAAAAATAGCTTTGTTCTCTCTATCTCTCTCTCTCTCTCTGGTGTTTATACCGAAACCTTGAAGCTTGATTAATCTTTACATCGCCCATTACCTCGTTAGTATCACCACCATCATCCTCTTCTTATTTTATCCTCTTCTTATTTTTCTTTTCTTCAATCCGTAACCTCATCTGTTCACCTTTATACCATTCTCTTCAAACATATATACAAATTTAATCACCATCTCTCCTTCCCACCGTGGTTATACTTTGTCATTTATTCATTTTTATTTTTGCATCTTTTACTAAACTTGTTCATCAAGTTCCTACACACACGTACACAAATTCATACACGTGTACACACACACACACATATATATATATATACTTCCATATATCTTTATGCATTTGTAGAATTTAATCAATGGATTCCTAGTTTTGATATTTCTTTAAATACTTCTATAGGCTTAGATATTTTTGCATGTCTATTTCCTAAAAGCCCATATTCATTTTTTTGATATATTCTAGGCCTAATAGTTATATTATATTATTTTCTATCTAATAATTAGTTTTATACCATCTTTTATTATCCTGTTATTTTTACATCACTTTTTTTTTCTACTAACTTGTACAACAAGTTTTCTTTGCATGTAGTTTCTGACTTGTGTACTTTTGCGATCTTTGGGTACCAAGCTACTCTCCGCAACCCCGTGCTTGACCTGTAGCACAAGTTCGAGTTTTTGTGCTCTCTATATTTTTATATATATATATATATATCTGTCTTATATCTATACCTTGGCAGGTAATTTGTATTGCTGCTTTAAGTGCGATCAATTACTCCGCTTCCCATTCCCCGTAAAGTAATCTGTATTGCTGCCTTAAGTGCAATCGGTTACTTCACTCCCCTTTTAATTATTGTGCGCATTTATTTAGTGATATGTGTTGTTTTTCCCTTGCAACCGGTCACACCGCTTTATTTAAATTTAAAGCACTTTTAATTTCAATTATTATTATTTACAATGATATGGCTGGATTTACCGCCTCGTAATTCTAACCCCTCTAACTAACTAAAACTGGCATATAGACGGTATCGCCTTCGTCAGTTTCTAACTATTTATTTTTCTGCACTTTATTTCTGTTGTCAACTTCTAGTTGACAATATGGTCGGTTTATTCGCCTCAGTCAACTAGTAATGTTTAAATTCCTGTCTATTTATTTATTGCATAATTATATTATTTTTAGCCTCCAGTTGACAATATGGTCGATTTATCCGCCTCCGTCAATTTTTAATATTATTTTATTCTGCTTATTATCATGCACACTAAGTGAGTCATCCTTGCAACCGCCAATCTTGTCGAGATACGTAGGAAGAGTTGTTCCTATTTCGACCGCCTATTATTTTTCGACACGTGGAAGTGTTGTGATGACCATTTCTGCTGTGCATTCTAATAGTATAACTCAATTATCTTTTGTTTTGTCTTAATTAAGTACAGGTCACAATAATTAATCTAGAGCACAACTCCGACCCTGAACAGGTGTTTAGTATAAAAGAATGAACTTAAAATTATTATTTTACCTTTATATTATTATTGTTTAAAATTTAGTGTGCAAGAATAGTTTAGTAACTCAATACAATCATTAACTAATAAAATTTTTTCCTTCCCCTTTTCTCTGTTTTTTAGGAAAAATATAAGGTGAGTCCTACACTAATTTTTTCCATCGATTTTCTCTTCCTCTCCTTTTTCCTCCTACCAAACAGTTATATTTTTCCTTTTTTATTTTTTTTCTCTCTACTTTTCTCTCTAAAACTTTTTAACTTTTTTTCCCTCCTCTCCTATCCCTCTTACCAAACGTATTCGGGTACAATTTCTTTTTGTCCTTTTCCTATTTTTCGGATTCCTCATATTATCTTTCCTCGCTACTTACTAATATAGCCCAAATAATTATATTTGTATCCCACGACAACGTCATTCTCTTCGACATGAAATACGCGTCATCTTGCTATTTTTCTTGTCTTTTTTTTTTTTCTTAAAAAAAATTGAAAAAGAAAAAAACGAAAAAGAAAATTACGAGGGTGGGAATGGTGGGAAAGTAGCGCGTGGGGAACGCAACTGGAAACATCCTAACGACGGCGGTTTGCTCCGTCTTTGGGCCTTTGGCTTACGCCCCAAGTCAATTCCTTCCACAGAGTATATATATATATATATATATATTAGCACCTCGGTTGTCAAATCCTCTTCAACTTGTTTTTTTAAGTACTTTTTGTTTTCTCAAATCTTTTTCCTCTTCTGCGTAAACCTATAAACATTCATTCATTCATCACTTCCGAATTCCAATTTTCTACCCAAGAAGCCCTTTAGTTATGGGACTCGGAGGAACAGAAGCTTTTCCTGATTTGGGAAGACACTGCCAGAACTCCGATTGCAACCAGCTAGATTTCCTCCCTTTTAAGTGTGACGGCTGCAACAAGGTAACTAAATTTCAGATAATTTCTTCCTTTTCTCAAAAATTTTTTAATTCAATTCTTTGTATTCTAAATATATATATATTATGAGTCTATGACACAGGTGTTTTGTTTGGAGCACCGTTCTTACAAGTCCCACGGCTGTCCCAAATCCGACCACAACAGCCGAAAGGTTCTCGTCTGCGAAACCTGTTCGGCCGCCATCGAAACCACCGCCGGCCTCGACGACAAGCTTTTGCTCCAGAGGCACCTCAGGTCCGGCAGCTGCGACCCCAAGAACAAGAGGAAACCCACGTGCCCCGTCAGGCGATGCAAGGAGGTTCTCACGTTTTCGAATACCAGCACCTGCAAAACATGCCACCTCAACGTCTGCCTCAAGCACCGCTTCCCGGCTGATCATGCCTGCAGTAACCAACCGCCCTCTTCGGCTGTGGCGGCGGCGGCGGCCACCGGGGGTAATGGTGGTCGGCGATGGAATGATAAGTTCTTGGCAGCTTTGGCTTCAAGGAAGGGGAAAGATTGTGCTAAAAATGGGACTAGTGGTTCCGTGTCTCCACCCAGTACTCCATCTGTTAAAGCATGTTGAGATTTGACCATATTTGTATTGGGTTTTACTCTGTTTATTGTCTAAACAGATTGCTTGAGCTTGCTTCAATTTGTAACGGGATACCCTGTGTTTCTCAACTTCTGTACTACTACTACTATATATAAATATGTCGGTCCAACCAATATCACTTGTTCATTAAAACACAGATTCTACAAGTTTAGCCATGACTTCAGATGCACAAAACTAGAGTTCAATCTTCCAGATAAGATAATAACAATGATTAGGCTAATATACCGAGGGGGGATTCGAAGAAAATACAAAATAAAATCATCCAAAACAAGTTGATAAATAATAGAATATGTTTTGCGTGATACAAGACCGACCATCTCAAATCTCAATCTCGAAATCACACTCGTTTCAAAACAGTTTCAATAAAATGCACTTTCTTTACACTGACATAGAGGACATTCTTTACAATGTAGACATGAAGTCAGCAGTTAAGGTGGTGGTCGTTTAGGACGAGCAGGCACGAGAGCAAGAAGAATCTTTTTCCTCGGTCCCTGCAGTACAAGCAACTATTGTAAGAACATGCTGATTATTTAGAAGCCACATTTTCATGGAGAAAGATTTGCCGGGACTTTCGATAGCAGTATCCGCATTGAGTTTGACAATATTTTCGATTACACTAAGTCTTACCCCAATTAGACGAGTCTAGCATATGGAATCTGCAACAAAAACAATACCACCACAATGGCGTACTATGAAAGGGAAAAAAGAATCAAATTTCAAGATCTTTTTCTCTTGTTAGGAAGAGGGTAACCAAATAACAATTACCAAGTGGTAGCAACACAGCTTCCTATTACAGAGTCAATTTTACAATTTTCTTTATTTTAAAAGAAATTCTGAAGCGTCATAATGGCCATACCATTGGTAATCCCAAGTCCTTAAGGTCCTTATCTCCCATCTGCCTCAATGCAGTCATGTCCACCTGTATTATCAGGCATTAGAAAATTTAATCAGGCATTAGAAAATTTCTGTTCAAAGTTTTCATGTTTTTTCAAACATAACAAATAGTCACCAATACTCTATAGCCAAAAAAAATAAAAATAAAAAGGTACAGTTCCACTAATAGAGATATCTTATGCTCCAGACAGAAATCAAAACAGGACTTGCGGTAGTATTGACAAATTCAAATTATGATAAAAACAATCAAGGTATATCTTAGTTTGGAACATATGGTAAAAGCCGTTGCTTACCTCTTCAGCCTGGAAAAGAATTGCATATTTCTCCAGACCAAGTGTACGCAACAAACCAACCACGTTAAGATGTTCCTGAGATGGAACCTTGATAAGTACGGGACGATAAAAACCTAACAACAATGGCATACTTTCAAAAGTGATCAAAGTGGTATAGCACTATAGCTAAGTGTCATGGTGCAACATCAGAGAAGAGTACCATATGCGGAATGTGCTGCATGGAGCTACTTCCTGGTGCAAATTGTGAAACTAACTTTGCTGTCCCAGGGGTAGCTTTCATTGTCATAGGCATGGACCCTGTTGGCTGAGAAGCAGTAACAACACTGCTGCTTGGAAACTGTCCCACCCTTGAAGCATCAGCTGCCCATATTGGTGGTACTTTCCACAGCTCTTCAAAGTTTCTTGGAGGTGAGAGTCTCAGAGAATTTCTTGAAGTTCTATCGGGGGATCTACCTCTCAATTCATGTGTGTTCCGAGAAGAGTAGGAATTTCTTAGAGAATCCACCAACAGTAAATCATCCGCACTTTCCCTAGGAGGTATTTTCCTAAGATGAGTATTTCCATTCATTTCAGATTTGTACTGTGGCATGTGATGATTCAGTGGCGTTTGAACCATGTTTGGCCGCTTCATTTGAAGTTCCATCCCACCCTGAATTTGCTTAGGTTGTCTTTTGCGCATCAGTTTTAATCTAAGATCATTTCGAGTGAGCTGGTAATCTTCACACATCACAAAGCACAAGAGTTAGGACAAAGTTTTTATTTTTAATTTGTGGTAAAGGAAAAAAAATGACGAAAATTTCACGAAACTTGTACAAGTTTATGTACCATGTGTATTGTCAGCTGAACTCCATTTACTACCATCACCCCGTTGCCTGTGAATTGATATTCGGCACATTATCATAAGACTAAATGACATATCTACTGACATATGAACTTGACATGGATCACAGACTAATCAACAGGATACCAGAACTAAAAGCAAAACTTATCAAACAACTTCCCTTAGAACATAAATAACAGCGTGAAACTATTGCAACAGCGACTATGATTCTAACCTAATCGTAAATTCCACTGACAAAGTTACTCCAACATGTTAATTTCTAGTCATAGGTCCATGACAATGGATAAAATACTGAAACTTGACACATTTTTTGAAACTACCCAAAATTCATAGAGGGCTAGAAACACTACTCAAACACATAATGAACTAGAAAGCTGGGTAAAAGTAAAGAAAAAAACGAACCTTTTGTTGGCGGACGATAAAACTCCATTAGAACCAGTCCCCAGTCTCTCTTCCATGGATCGTTTACTTCCAGAGACTATATCCCTAGTATAACCATGTGAGAATTCTGACCCCGTTCCTCCCCTCTCAACAACCTGAAAAACATACCAAAAAGACATATTTACTCACACCAAGATAGTCGCAAACCCAAAATCAGTAAATTAAATTACATGAAACTCGAGCTGAATCTCTACAATATAACTAAATTATCACCAAAATGAAGCTAGCCCAGAGCAGAACATCATAATACCTAAAACAACAACAACAATAACAATAACAGCTATAAATCAAACAACCTCTTAATCATCCAAAAAGAGAAAATTCCAAACTAAAAAAAGCAAAAGTAAGAACCCAGTAGAGTAAATACCTGACCAGTGCGTCCGAGAGTGATTGTGACCCTCGGATTCGACATTTCTGGAAGCTTTAAATGCTTTTGAAAATCCCAGAAAAAAAAATTTTAATTTTAAAAAATAATAACAATAATTATGTGCCGGAAAGCGAGGGAGGAAAATAAGCTGAGAGTCTGCATTTTCCAAAATTGGGGTGAAACAGAAATGGCAGGAAACCCTAATAGAGATTCAAATAAAAATTAGCAAAAGACGAAAGAAAGAGGGAAAGAAGAAAGAAGAAGAAGAAGAAGAAGAAGCACTGCGAAGGAGAATGGGTGGACCGACCAACGTGTCATATGCGATTCTTGCCTTGCGGGTGGGTCGAGTGGACTGGTCAAGTCAAAATAATGGGCCGGGTCACAACGGGTTTAGAGTTGGTCCAAGTCCACTAAATGCTGGCCCACCTAACATCTAATATGTCCTTCTAAAACAATATGGGTTCTTTTACATAAATAACCACTAATCTTGAGCTATCACATCTAGATTTCTATGTTTAATCCGATGTACATTGGAGTATGACTTACCTTTGAATTTGCATACTAACCCAAAATGAGTAATGCTTGGACACACTTTCTACACCTAACACTTTTACTATTTTAGAATTCTAAATGATGTGGTCCTAGTTTGAGATAAGCGGTGCCTACATCATTTGGTGAATTTTGTGTGAAGAATGTCTCCCTTTACAGTTACCTAACAAATATTAGAACACTTGGTCAACTAATAATTGTGTATGACACTTTTAAAACCGTCAAAAGTTGATTGAAATAGGACCGTAGTTTTTCCAAATAAGAATAGTAATAACTGAAAAAACTGTCGAACTATTTACTACAGATGGAAATCAACTTTAAGATACCAATAATGAATCTAAAATCTCACTGTATCACCACCTCTCCGTTTCCCCCTAAAACAGCCATGAGGTGCGCACCTTGAACAATTTATGGTCCCATGGGGTTTATTGAACGTCAGGTTTGGCAATGTGTGCCTCATGCGAAGCAAAGTAGAATAAAGAAAAGTAAAATCAAATATAGATTACAGCAGAGAAAGGAAATTCATGTGTTCTCAGATTGGTTTTAGGAGATTTACATACAGATCATGAACTGTTTACTTTTTTTTTTGGCCAGATACAAAAAGTCAACCGTTAAAACATGATCGAGTTATATATTTGCGGTCGACTCCCTGATCTCTTCCAATGTGATGGCCTGCATTGCAAGGAAAACGGATTCAGATCACAGGAGTGCAAAAGTTTCCTAGATCATGGTATGCTACATAGAGTGACACAAACTCGATCGAAAATTAAAGAGCTTTGGCATCATTATAATGAAGAAATGATAAAATAATTGGTTAGTAAAGCCTTGTTTTTCCTCATTTATTTTTCGTATAATCTGAAGAACTGGCATAAAATATTTAATCATGGAGTGTTTGTGCCGTCCTAGTATTAGGTAGAATGAACGGAAATAATAGTCAACAGGAATTACCTGTTCCTGTCCAGCGAAATCATTGTCCGGAGTGAGAAAGAGCATGCAGTGGCACTCCTTCCTGCCAAGCAAAGTTTACAATCTTTACTATTTAGTTTTCAGGCTACTCGAAGTTATCTTCTGTAGTTCAATATAGCTATAAGAATGGTAATGTCTTCATTCTTTACAAGGCGAAATGCCTACTTACGTATTCTAAATTCAGTTGATAAAATAGTATTCTAAATTCACTTGATAAAATAGGAACGTCTTTACCTCTCTCTCATAGGAACGCATGGACAGTTCCAAAAACCTTGCCCAGCCTCAGCAGCTTTGTCATCATAATGCCTGAAAAACGATAATTTTAGAACTCAAGAGTTATAAGCTCACATGAGAGTGAGAGATACCAATTTTAATTTTAGAAAGTGTAGAAGTTCAACTGAAGGTAGTGAAGACAGACAAAAAGTAATCGAAAAATCTGATAAAAAGGAATAAATTACTTACCTACAAGGGCAAAGAGGTGCACCCAATTGATCTTTATGATCTGCTAATCCCTGTTGCAATCAAATATTAGTTTTTCCTAATAAAGTGAGAAAATTATGTATTAATAAAACTGGTAGGCCCAAATGAAACAAAGTGCAACATACGTTACACAACTTGCTTAATGTAAAGATCATAAACAATGATAAACATACATCCTGATTCTTATCAAGTAACTAAAAAGCAGACATAATTTCACCATAAAGTAAACTTGATCAACCCATCACTTGAGCAAACAATCACTAAAATTTGTTGAGAAGTGTATATGGTAAACTAATACACAAAGTTGAGGCAGCTTTTTTCTTTTTTTTTTGGGGGGGGGGGGGTGATGGGGGGCGCAGGGCAAAGCAGCTTTACTTAAACAGAACATTATCTTTTTTACTGTAACTAATACACAAGATATAAGCATTGAAGAACCATCAATCATGAAAGCAATATAGTTCCCAAAGAAGCAATAATTACACGGTTTTATAGTCTCGATTATAACAATCCTGCTCAAACTTGATGTATCAAGAAAGTATTATGTACTTAAGGTTACAGGGTTTGTTTTCGAAGCTCTGAATCTCCAAGAGATAAGTGCCACCTCACCTCATTCTCGCACTTCAATAAGGGTCATTCTCTTCCTTCTAATTTCCTAAACGATCAAACCCATGCAAGCACAAACAACTTTCTAACCAGTTATCTTAAGCCGCCTTACTATTCTCCAATTCTTTCTATCTCACTTAATACTTACAGTCTCTCCCCTATAACCGCATTCCATGCTTCAATCACTACAGATATTTGTCGCTGATGATTTAAGCTGAATCCAATATCTTTCACAGTTCTAAATTCCGATTAACTCCTTAACAATCTAATGGCATACTGAGGACTACCATTACAATCATGTCGCTGATTTGTAACAAATATTAAGAACCCACGTAAGATACCAGATAATGTAATACTTATTATATTCGGAACACATTTAAAGCAAAAATTAAAAAAAAAATCTGTAAATAAGCCAATCAACATACCTTAATTACAACAGAAGTGACCCCCTTATCAACACAGAAATAAGTTCCAGACCTACGAGCATATTGTTCGGAGAACTTCCTCATTATCTCAACAGATTTCTCTGATGGTTCCACTGCAAGAAAAAATATTACATACTATCAGGAACCATAATATTAAGGGCATGTTTAATAATCAACAATGAAAAGAACCGTAAAGGGAAAGGGTTGGAGCGTAATGGTAAGGAATAAAAAATTGATTCATCCCTTCCCAATTTCACTAATTTTGTGAAGAATATCCCAAAACTTGTGTGCAAATGTATAACTAAACACATGAATAAATAGGAAAAGGAAAAACTTCTTATAATTTCCATTCCCTTTACGGTCCATTACCTATTAGTAAAATAGCGTAAGTGTTAACAATCTTTATGTTAAATCAATAGAAAAACGGTGACAAACACTAGAAAGAATCCAAAAATAAAAAAAANAGTATATAAATTTTTTCCAAAATTAGTCTTTGTTTCATTTAAATTTAGTATTTGCACCCCAAATTTATAAAATTTTAAGTATGCCCTTCAAGTTTCGAATTAGGCCTTCCTACAATTGAAACACATTTGACTTTTGCCCCTATGAATAAAATTCCTGGCTCCTCCCCTGACAATAAGTCCCCAAAATTTGCAACTATACACACTGTATAAGAAACTTTGCCTCTTGTGCTTACAAAAAGGTTGTTAAGAATGCTAAATTCGACATGAACCCGAATTTTTTTCCTCCTACCACAGCTATTTAAGCCAGTCAAAACCTCCATAAACACTTATACACAAACCATTCAAACAAAAGTTAGAAGCATGATTTTTACATATTCAAAACTAAATTACAGTGATGAGCAATACAGAAACCCAAAAAAAGGGCACAAAAATCTCAAACCGAGTCGAATCCGTATCTTCCTAATGAAGAAATGAAAAATAACAGTTATAATTCGAACCCAAAAAAAAAAAAAAGAAAGAAACAAGAGAAATTGGAGGAATTACTAACCTTGGGCTCGGATTACGGAGCGTTGAGGAGAGCGAGTGGTACGGACAGCGAAGGAAGGAATGCGAAAGGAGGTGAAGGAAGAAGAAGAAGCTGAAGCTTGGACAGTCATGGCTACCGATTCACTCCAACAACAAAAAAATATCTATGTATCTAATTTGACTATGCGAGAGAGAAAGGAAGAAGCTAATAATTTAATTCATTTACTTATTTCGTTTATATAATTTGTTAGTTTTATATACTTGGTAGGTAGGTTAGTGTTTAATTATAAATTCCAAATTTTTCATAATTTTAATTTCACCACCAGGAACGGATTATTTGGAGCCGCGCTCGCCACCCGTTGTTGTTGTTTTTTAAGATCGGTCAGGAAGCCACATGAACCACTCCCTCGGTCCACTCCACTACACTTGCGTGACCAATTTCTTCAGTACGGCCCTGTTCCTTTCATGGGCCTGGATCTAGCTACTGCTGCCAATCTCTCAGGCCCACACTATCAGTAACCTGATTTTAATTTTTGGCCCAAATCATGTTGAGCCTGTCTAGGGCCCCCATTGGGGGTTTTTTAGGGTTTTTTTTTTTTTTTTTTNCGCAGGTTCCAAAAAAAAGTTTTAGATTTATGGGAAATTGATGCAGATAGTCTATTTTTGAGACATTTAGACTTTTTTTAACCAGTTTTTCAAAATGACTTTTTTAGACCAATTTAAGAAAACAAAAGTCCAAAATGTCCTTCAATTGTGCTATGTAGTGGTTATATTTTATTATATTTTTTATAATAAAATATTTGAAAATCATAAACCCTACTACCGACCGTATTACTGCAAACTCTAACTATACTCTCCCCTCTTTTCGACCAAAGTGGCCAACAAGTTCAGGTACAAAAGTAGTGCTAATTACGTAGCTTAGTTGACTATAATTTATTATAGTTTATCTCATGTTTGTGACGAGGTGTTACAGTTGAAGCATGTTATCTGTAATTTTGAACTGTCAGTCTGTTATATATTACCCAGTTGTCATAAAATGTATGACTCTGAGTCAAACTAACATATATAATATCTCAAGCAAGTTGGATATATTTAATAAAAGCTGATCATGAACTGAAAACTTAAGTATATATAACTGGGATAAAAAAAAATGCAGCAACAAAAGTATGTATGAATTAGTGTTACAACTAGTAGCATATTTGTACCGATGTATCACATTTGAAGCACGTTCTCTATAATTTTAAACTGTCATTTATTACCACACGTCACAAATGCATGACTCTAAATAGGGGTGGCAATTCGTGTTGTCGTATCATATTCATGTCGTGTCGAGGCGTATATATAACGAGTAATTACCAAACCCAAATCCGACACGTTTATTATTCGTGTCATGATTTGTAAATCCACACCCGACAGGCTAAATAAACAGTTTAACCTGTGAGCGACACATTTAACACGTTATTTAAATAGGTCATATTCAAATCGTGTCCAACGTAATACGATCTGCTAACCTGTATACTGTTAACCTGTTAATTGAACTCAATTTAACATGTTAATGTTAAATATGTTGTATTTGGTTCAACTTGACATATCGTATTAACCTATTAATTTTAACATGTTAACCTATTTCACATTTTCAATATAACTTGATATAATCTATTAACTTATTTTATATTTCCAATATAACCAAGCAACCCTAATCAAATAAATATAACACATAATCTAAAGTTTAAAACCAAAATAAAACTTTCAAGTTTTAGTACATAAAACATAAAAGGGAAGTTTTAAGTCTTGGTACACACAAGATAATACAATGTCTCAAAAAATTTAATCGTGTTAAACGGGTCAATTTCGGGTTTAACAGGTTAACCTGCTAATAGCCTATTATTTAATCGTGTTTAACCTGTTTTGACCTGTACCTGTTTAAGATAAACCCAAACCCGCTAACTTCGTGTCGTTTTCGAGTCGTGTTATCGTGTCGTGACCTAAATTGCCACCCTTAACTCTAAATCATATTAAAATATGTAATATCTCAAGCAAGATGGATATATTTAATAAAAGTTGATCATAAACTGGAAACTTGTGTAACCGAAATAATAAAATATAGCGACGACAATCTATTAGTTTCGTTATTAACCTATGACTATCACAAAATATATAATGCTACGTTATAAATTGTCTAATTCTATGTTCGTCTGATTCTCTGTTACAATAACCAATCATATATTCCAAAACAATACTATTCATATACCACTTATGGAACGACTCCCTGGACTATGATTGGTTGTATGTAACATGATCGAATTCTTGCAAGTCTGCCTATTGTGCCCACCTTGGCCGCAATGTGAACATTTTTATCTAGGAGTTTCTTCACCATTTGAAGGTATCATTTTATTTTTAGGCCTACCAATTGATCTAGCTCGCACAACTGGTGGTTTCACCACACAGCCTTTTATCTCATTTGAGATTGGAACCAAAATACCTATAGTCTTTGTCCCATGATAGTTATTGTAATCCCAATTATCATTGTAATTCAGGAAAACAACAATACTGCTTATATCTGCAAAACATAAAATTTAAAAATTTAACACGAGTCAGCAACTACCCAATATATTATGTGATAGGAACTCACAATGTTCATAAAGATGCAAACCAAATATTAACTATCAGTCATAATAATGTGACTATCTGTCAAAAAAATACTCCGCGTCACACGTACTCTGCGTCCTTTTTTTTTATAATTAAAATAAACTTATATATACTCGCTTCTTCTAAAGCAAATGTAAATATCCAACTATGATGTACTATATCTTTGTATCACAAATTTGTAACAAATGATCACAATTAGATCTAAGACCATTACATCGACATATATTTAGTAACTAACTGATCTATACCAGTTACTTCTACCATCTTCCATAAAGTAACTACCCAATATATTATGTGATAGGAACTCACAATGTTCATAAAGAAGCAAACCAAATATTGATTGTCAGTCATAATAATGTGACTACCTGTCACACAACTTACATACTCTACGTCACACATAATCACATAGTCATATTTTTATTAAAATAAACTTATATATACTGGCTCCTTCTAGAGCAAACGTAAATATCAAACTATGGCTTACTACATCTTCGTGTCATAAATTTGTGACAAATGATCACAATCAGATATGGGTTCATTATGTCGACATAGATCTGGCCAGATCTAGTAACTAATATATCCATACGAAGTTACTTCTATTATCTACCATCTTCCATACCCAGTAACCTTCAGTAAGAACAAATAAGTGAACGGGAACCAAAAAAAAAAAACACATACCTCTTCCTCGTAAAATCAATGCGACCAAATGAGACGATGCGAGAGTGAGAGACTAAGATATCATATAGAGTTACGGTAGTCGGAGTTGACTTAGAGGAAATATGGAATTTTGGTCGAGAAAGAGAAATAGAGAGTGAGAGCTACAAAAATAGAAATCAATGAAAAGGGAGACAGAGTACGAGTGAGAGAGAAAATATTGGGGAAAAGTAAGAAGGGAATATATCTGTGTATCCACTATACACCTAAAATACATAAATTTGCAGTATGGCATATTCGGAAGCTTGAATGTTTCTCTCTCTAAAGTGAGCTAAAATTATCAGAAATTCAGTCTAGAAAAGTTATTTTGAAAAATTAATTTAAAAAAGTCCAAATGCCTAAAAAATGGGATGTCTACTTCAATTTCCCTATATTCATAGCAGTTTGCTATAGTAATAGGGATTTGGACACTTGTAACTAAGTTTTCAAAAATAATACTAAAAATATGACCTTACCAAAATAATTATTTTTCTATACGACATTCAATGACATTTTTTAAATATTTTTGTTACAAGAAACTAAAATAGTTTCCATTAATCAAATTAGTTTCTCAGTTTTTCATAATCAAATTGGTTTCTGGTTTCCAGCAAACTAATTAGTTTCAAGTAATATTTTTCTCTAGTGTTCAATAACCTTTATTTTATAGTTTCTAGCAATCAAATTGGTTTCTTTGATATCTGGTTATTAGTTACGAGAAACTAAATTAGTTTCTCAGTTTTTAGTAACTAAATTAGTTTCTCAATTTTCAGTAACTAAAATATTTAGAAAAATATCACTGATTGTTATACAGAAAAATAATTATTTTGGAAAGGTCTTATTTTTGATATTATTTCTTAAAAAGTCATTAGGAGTGTCATTTTTCCTTAGTAAAACCTGCCAAAACTGCTATGAATCTACAATCCTCCGAAATTCCTACTAAGTCTATTTATCTCTCTCTCTCTCTCTATATATATATATATATTTATAAGTAATTAGGCTGAGTAGTAATTTTGGAGGATTGTGTTAAATTTATAGTAATTTTTTATTTTTTCTGAAGAAAACTACTACGAAACTATAAAATAAATCTTGTAACTGATATCATAAAAGAAGCCCTATTTTCTTTTTTCTTTTTTTTTTTAAATGAGGGTTGGCGATTAAATAAATAAATAATAGAGTATGTGGGATATGTCCATTTTTTAAAAATTGGTATTAGTAAATGACCATTTTTTAATAAGTAAATGTCCATTTATTAGTTAAGGGGTTTTAGTTTTCTTCCTTTCTTTTCCCCTGCCTTTTCTTATTGGATTTTTAGGGTTATTAACGGGAAATTACCATAAGTAGTACATACTTGGATAAAAGTATATAGAGACCCGTTTTCTTAAGCATATTTTCATAAATACTCATTTTTGGAGAGATGTATATTATTAGTATTTGATACATGAAATTCATGTATACCACAGTATACATTAAAATAAGTATGGTTTACATTTCATAAAAAATGATATTTATGAAAATGTGCTTAAGAAAATAGGTATTTGTGAATTTTTCCCACTTTTTTTCTCTTGGTATATCAATTTGTTTACGTTGGCTTATATTAATATACACCACGTTGTAATCTTGATTTTTGATATTTAAATTTTTTTAATGATAGTATTTTCTTTAAAAGAAAAAGATTATTATATTAATGATAGTATTTTCTTTAAAAGAAAAAGATTATTATATCTGATCATATTTTATGGAAAATATGTATATATTTTACAAATTGAATAAGTTTAATAGGTATCGTTTTAGTTGTTGTAGATTTGTTTATACGTTTAGTATATCTAACTCCAAAAATGATTGAAAATAATGCATTGCAAATTGCAATAGTAGAATTGTTATATATCAAGTGCATAAATGGATGTACCAAGAGAAAAAAATAAATGCAATGTTTATCGGTGATTTCTCGATAATGGACATAAAATTCATTTTCTGAAATTTTATCATAGATATTAAAAAAATAGTTTAAAAACTTCTTATCTCTAACAAATATTGGGGATTAATTTATAGATTATACAACAACACCAAACCGGCCCTGATTTTCCCTCAAATTTCAACATTCAAGCTTGGAACCCTTTATTTTCATGAAAATGAGTTTCAATTCCAAGATACCACTCAAAAGATTCTTTTTCTGAGGGCTATACCACTCAAAATTTTCAATCTTTAGGTATCAGTATCTCTCAGCTCTATTCTCATGGAAATATACGTACCGGCAGTTCAGACTTAATACAAGAAATCTGACAATTATTTAATCTCTAATTATTGCGGTAGTTATTTTTTCTGAGAAAATTATTTGTTAGTTACGACTAGTTAGAGGATATAGGAAGAGTGTACTATTAAACTTCATTTTTAGTCAGAGAAGGGGTGGTTCGAAAACATTATTGATATTTAGAGGTAAGTGCATGTAAGACTAATAATTGGATTTTCTTTGTCATTAACAGATTCTTCAAATGGCCAAAATTCAAAAAGAGAACAGAAAAAACAACCCCATCTTATTATACATTGGTCCACGAAAATATATTACGGAATATGGGAACAAAACTTGCAATGAAAGAAATTTTAAACTGACTTGATGAAATGAAGAAGAAAATAGATTTTAAAGTGACGACACATATAAATATAATACTTTAGAGTTTAGACATGGGAGAAAGGGTAATGACACGTGGTGAGGACAAATTGGACATTGAATTCAGGTCCAAAGTACGACCCAAAACTTATCATCTTCATACACCTTTTGATTTCTTTTTGTTAAACTTGACACATAATTAATAGTATATCTGGGAATATATGATGCTTTGCCCACTTCCAAAAGCATTTATCGTGAGCCTAACCCTCATCATGACGCATTTAAAGTGTCTTTCATTGTCTCAATTTCCTGCAAAAGCTCTAGAAAAGGTCCTCGTTTTGGGACCAAATTACACACAAGAAAAACGCAGCAATCGACCCTACTTTTGCATTTGTAGTATATACATATATTTATAGAACCTTATGGAACCTTTTGATCACCAGGCTAGTTAAAAAATGCCCAACATGTCCAAATTACCTATATAGCTAACCAGCTAGCTAGCTGTTACGTACAAGTAGTAGTAGTAGTACTGCTTTATAGTTGATATACTGCAATTAGTAACATTTTAAATAGTACTAGCATTGCATCGATCGATATTTTTCTGTTTGTGATGTCGCGAATATTCCAAGAAATTAAAAGTGGAATTTCCAATATAGTATAAGGATAAATATTAGACCGAGTACTCTTTTGAGCATCAAAATGACTCGAACATCATGATCTCTAAAACTACTCGAACATCGTGATCATATCTTCAATTTGTACCATATCTTTCAATCTCTTTCTGAATTTAGTACTCTTTGGAAATACATGAGAGCGAGGGAGATCAAACAATATCGTCTTTGCCAGATAACTATGTATGCTCACGTACTGGTCCAAATTAATTTGTACCGGCAATATTCCAATATATTCCCAGAATCCGTAATAAGCTTCATCATTTTTGTATTAAGACTTCTTTTGTTCTATCAGACATAGATATATTCAACTACTCTTCCAAGTATATTTTCATACTTTCTAGTATGATCCGGTGAAAATTTTAACACCCCCACTTAAATTAAATATAATCACAATTAGACAGTCGGCCAAAACTAATTTGCAGAAGTTAATGGATATATGAACAGAATATAATAATAGTATATATACGTACGTATTATGGACCATATATATATATAATTTCCCTATCGAGAAAATTAAAAACAATGGTAATTATAAGGATATAAAACATATATGATTATCATCGATCTCATGATAAAACATTTTCTCTTCAGCATGCATGTACGTAATATGATCATCAAGTTCCTCAGAGGGGGAAAAAATGAAAAAAAGAGAGCATAATTATGAAGTCTCTGAAGAGTGCTATATACCCAATTAATGATGACCCTAGAACACGCATGCATATGCACTATATATATATATATATATCTATGCAATACCCGTATATTAGATAATACGTTTCAAGCCTAATCAAACAACAACTCAAGAAGGCGCGCATGCAAATTTGGCATCATTATCAACTTCTGTGAAAATCTATAGTACAGCTCGAGAGTAATTAGCGGTAAGTTCTATAATGATGATCATTTCACCAGACAAGAAGAACGAGTTGTCAATTGTCATCATCATCATCTGTATGGATATTAATGTACATGCATGTGTGAAGATATGTATATACATATATATGGTTATAACACGTACATGAACTCGATGTATGACAGGTACACATATTTGCAGGGAGGATATTTGAGAAGATTACTTGCTATATCGTCGATTGGACCATTGGTACATATACGAAAAATAGAAGGGGAGGAAATTATGAAATCTATGTACTATACCAGGAACTAGCTAGAGCTAGATATAGATCACAGCGTATTAACACATATCATATACTGCATATATATATATATTATAGAGATCGTTGAACTAAGAACTAAATCTAATCCCTGCTGGGTAATCGGCCTAATTAGGTTCTCCAACCGGATCATGAATATGATATTCCGTCTAGCTAAATCTATTGTGTATATATATCATGTTATATCTATATGTATGCATACTTGCATGTAATTTTAGGTATATATAGTCGGTTTGATAATTACCAGCGAACTTACCAACATTTCAACGAAAAAGGGGTCTGAAACGTTGATAAAATAAGAAAAGTACCACAAACCCTAACTAATAAAAATGAATAATATCGATTAATCTTGTATGTCTTGTTGGAATGAAGAGTCAAGTCAGAACTAATATTATATCCATACAATCATAAAACACTTCCCATCTCATAAATATTTTTGTCTCAAACGCACAGCAATTACCCTAAAGGAACTAGATCAAAATCCACACAAACTAATAAAGTAGGTTATAAATTAAATTGCATATCAAAAAGAAACGACAAAAAGGGCCGACAAACCCTTGATCGATCAAGTTTCTATGAACACATAACTAATAGCTATAGATTTATATAAAGGACAAAAGTCCGAGAAATATTATCCCATATCACCATGGATATATAAATACAAAGTACTTGGATCTAAAATTTTACCAAAACACAAGATAAAAGCAGCTAACAATTAATAGTACTAATGGACAAGAAGAAGAAGAAGAAGGAAAAAAAGATCTAATAATAATAACAAGTACTTGATATGTTGAGAAATTGATTTGGTATTAGCAAATCATCGGACCACGACGCTTGATTCCCCAAAAACAAAAGACCTTGGATATGATATGGATAATATTCAAACCAAGCCTTCTTCTATGATAACATGTAGCTAAAGTACTCGATCCTTGGCTAGAAAAGAAATAAGCTCTCAAGCGAACACACACATGAATACATGAGTAATCATGATGATGATGTCCATATAGAATATGGATCCATTAGTATTAATTGTTTTTTCTTTTTCTTTTTTTTCTTTGGTTTGTTGGTCGGTGTAATGATGATGGTTTGAGGGTTGTGGGGGGCAGGTGAAGGTGAAAGAAGAGGAAGGAGTGGGAACAATGATGGCGATAGAGAAGGTAGCCGAGACGACATGATGATTGCTTTTGGTTTTCTGGCGTTGAATCTAAGGCTGCCTCCTAATAAGGCTGATCATCATCACTAATGTTACACATCTATCTACCTAGCTGCTAGGTTTTCTTCTTTTGCTCTCTCTCTGTCTCTGACATGCTAAGAGAGAGAGAGTTTGTGTGTGTGATAATGATTCATGAAACCCAAGACTGATCCATTCATTAATATTATATCTTAATTTGCCCGCTACCTCCACACCCACCTATCAAAGCGCGTGTGGTACAAAGCTCATCTAAACTACATTAATTTGTCTATATATACTAA
>JXTC01000253.1:279727-303918 GCA_002914845.1 Trema orientale
TTTTTTTTTTTCTGCGAAGGAGTGTGTTATTGAAATAACTCTTTATATTTGAAATTAATTCAAACTTTAGAAAAAAGTAAACTTAATAACTAAAAGTAATAAATATTACCTTTAAAAAAAAGTAATAAATATTAGGAAATTTCTAAAGTAAACTATTAATTTCCATATCTTTTAGCCTCCAGGCTTCCACTTGACTCTAATTAAAATTTGTTTTTTCATCCTTCCTTTCCTTTTTCATTCGCTAATGAGATGGAAAATACTCAGCATAGTCAAATTATCTCCTTGTTTCAAAACCCGTCAATTGTTGAAGAATCAGTATCAGACTATATAGTCTATACTACTATAGGATAAATGAACATCCACAACTAGTTAATTGTAGAAGAATATCATTCAAAAGAAAGAAAACAACAACAATGAAAACTCTAAATTTTATTTATATATCTCGTGATAGTATGAAGAGTTTGCTAGTTCTGAACACAACAAATTTGGAAAAATAAGACATTCAAAGCGGACAAATTTAGGGGCAGTAGTATGTTCCCCAACATTGAGTACTTTCCAACAACATGAACCATTCACAACTTGTAACTATATGGGCATATCTGCTCGTACCAAACAGCAAACTTAGCAGTATTTTATTTGACTTGTCTACGTCTTTCTTCAATGAATATTAACTTAAAAAACGAAAATCAACAGCTGAGCCATTATGTCCATTTGTGAACATTAATTAATATAAATTCTCTCTCTTTCAAAGAAAAAAAATAGTTGATATACGTGCACAATATTCATCTATTGTTGGTGTACTTTTTTTCTTTCTTATACCCTAATAAATGGACCACTCAGAAACACTTTCGATGCAATGCACGACTACTGCTATGTAAAATTGCTTTCAACTGATGAATTTGGAAGAAAAAACCTCTGGACTACTGCATATTCCCATTTGATTAAATTAATGCGTTTGGGTACAGAAGTATATTTATCTTGTCCCCCCATCCTCACTACCCCAGAAAAAATGGTTCATGTCACCCTTTGTATTATTGACCTTCATTTATTAGAGTTTGACTGCATATGTGCATGCCTACAGCTACATTGAAAGGACTAAAGTTTTGACATTATATGATAATCAGATATGTAGCCATTTTAAAATTTTAAGATCACTCAGCATGATTTTATTTTGTAAATTACAGTGAATAATCAAGGGAAATATACATATGTCAATAATAAAAATAATAGATTTCAATAATAAGAGTAAAACCACTTAACATAATAATTTGTTATTAAGTAATTATAATTAGTAAATGTATCCACATAAAGTATAATTATAATTACTCACACCTATGCAGACACCATATAATATCCTTAATATAATACAACAATAATAAAAAAATTCTAGCTAGTAATGTATTACATTTGCTACATGAATCTCGAAGGCTCAAAGCTAAATTGGAGACTTGTATACTTAAAATATAGGGTTAATGGCAGCATTAGTCGCCAACCTATTACGACTTTAACATATTGGTCCTCAATCTAATTTTTGTGGCAATTAAGTACTTAACGTTTCTTTTTTTGACACTATTGGTCCTTTGGTATATTCCATCCAAGATTTCGTTAAAATTTATTTGAATGATAAAAATTTTACACCATTGATCTCGATTTTTCAATTGTTTCACAATTTGGTCTCTAATTTTTTTTTGTATTCATATTTCTTATTAATAATATTGCATCTGCGAATCTTTCAAAAAATTAAAATTCAAAGACGGATATAAAACAAATAGTTCATTTGAAAACCAAATTCAAAAAAGAAAAAAATTATACTAATAAACCTTAATTTATGTCAAACTATAGTAACTTTATGAACAAAAAATAATTATCTTACCATTTCTAAAACTAAAAAAATTTCACATACACGCTTTTACACTAGTCAAATTTGACTAAAAATTTACTACATCCATTAAATATTCATATAATTATGAATGATTATTCTAAAAAATTAATTAACTATTTGCAGCAAATAAGCCTGAAAAATTTTATAATTTTCTATTAAATGTTCATTTCTTTGCGTAATTGCATTGTCAATCTTTCAGAAAATTAATTTTTTAGAATTTTAATTATTCAAAAGATTGGCAGGTGCAATATTGTTAATCGGAAATATGAATACAAAGAAAATGGGGACCAAATTGTTAAATAAATGAAAAATCAAGATCAATAGTGCAAAATTTCTCTCATTCAAAAATTTTAACAGAATCTTGGATGAAATATGCCAAAAGAACCAATAGTACCAAAAAAAGAAACGTTTAGTACTTAAATACCATAAAAAAAATGGTTGAGAATCAATATGCCAAAACGATAATAGATCGGAGAAATAGTGCCATTAAGCTAAAATATATGCATATAAAGAATGTTTGGTAGGAAGGAAAAGGGAGAGGAAGGAAAAGTTTTGAGGAAAAAGTGGAGGGAAAAAAAATTTTGGGTTGTTTGGTAAGAGGGAAAATGGAAGGGAAGAGAAAATGGAAGAGAAAAGGGGAAGGAAAAATAAGGTGGGACCCACTCCAATATTTTCCTCCCAAAAATGGAGAGAAAAGGGAGAGAAAAAATTTTTTTACAAATACTTTAAAGTAAATTTACCAAATTAACCTTGTATACTACTTTTAAAATTTTAATAAAAAAGGCAAAATAGTCATTTTAAAATATACTAATTTTTTTTCCTTCCTGCATACCAAATAACAATTGAGGAAAGACACTTTTCTTTCTATCCTACACATTTTCTTTCCCTCCTAATTTTTCCTTCCCTCCTACTTTCTTTCCTCTCTACCAAACATAGCCTTAGTGTTGGTTCATGCGTACAGCACTGATGCAGAGAATCCAATTACAAGAATAATTCAGCTCCACAAAAGAAGCGGATAATGTGGTCTTTTGGAATCTCAACTATTTTAGATAGAAGTTGATGGACCCTGAATCATAATATTAGTCATGAAATCAGCCAAACTAGTTTGGACCTTCCATTGATGGCATTTCTGGCCAATATAAATTGGAAAAGCTAACCATTAGTTTCAAAAAAGTAACTTTTTATTGACCGTTGTAGTGGAAAAGGATGCTTTAACCTCGGCCTCAGCCCTCAAATAAGGGTCCATGGCTGCTTTCTAGCTACTCACAACTAACCTTATCTTTTCTCTACTTTTTGAACAAATTCAAATGGGCTTTGAGTACATCTATTGACTAAAACTCAACATTTGAAGTTATTCTATTCTTTCTTGTAATTTTCCCTCTCTCCCTCCCTCTAAATTTGTGTTTATGATAATGAAAGACAATGGTATTAAACATTCTCTTATATGTAATACCTCATTCCACGTTTCTGACTTGGGGAGTTTCTACTTTTTGATTAATTTTCTCTCTCTTGTCGTGAAGCCAGCAACTTTTTTATATTTTATTAAATTTTTATTGAATGCATTTAATTTGATAAGAATCAGGGGCAATGACCGAATCGGTAATATAGCACCAAGGAAGACGTGGCAAAGACGATGAGGGCTCTCAACAGAAGGATGCAAAAGCTCAATTTCCGATGCAATGTAAAGTTCAATGCGAGCCAGCTTCTCAAATCTGCCTCTTATCTTCTTCACCTAGTGAAATGAATCTTTAGGCAATAAAAACATTCAATTGAAATCTCGGACAAGAGATGGAAAAAAACATAGACGGCGAAGGTAAAAGATAAAAATCCGTTTTTCTTTTAAGGGTAATTTTTATAGGTACTACGGTATACCAATACCATGTAAAGTTTATGTAATTTGATCGAACTTCTTAAGGATCAGAAACATCGACTCGTAACTAATAGTAGAATGTTTCAACTTTTAATGCTACCACATATGTCTACCAAGTGAAGTAATATAAGCCCCATGGCCCCCATCTACATCTAGTTCCAAGCAATAAAAAGTGTGTGAGAGAGAAGCCCCACCTTGCCACGGTCTAGAAGCAACTTATCTAAAGTTTCAACACTGTAGATACATGTGCATCAAATAAGGCCTCAATAGGAACATGTATTATTAGGCTAACACTAAGATTTACTGATATGAACATGAACACTGACTGGCTACTGCTAAGAATAGTGGACGATGGGTTATTAGAACCACTTCTCACTCTCTCTCTCTCTCCCTTTTTTTTAATAATCAGGTTATTACAACCATTATATCCATTTAAAAAATTTAACACAAACCACAGCCAGCTATTTGGTGATTACTAACAGTACAGTCTGTCCCAAAGGCAGGGAGTTGCTGGTGCATTTTTCTCTTTCTGCCAGCAAAGAATCAGTTTGTACTTCGCAGACAACTGGCAACCGCCAAATATCATCGACAAGCAATAAACAGTTGTCGACATTTTTGGAGGTTCACCTCACTGTTTCTGTTCCTTTTAACTGAAACTCAAGGTGACAAAAGGAGCAAGCAGGCAGGACTCTCGTTCAGGCCTTTGCGCTTAAACGGCTTAACTGGGCATGTTGTAGGCACACAAAGCCTCAATTTTGAAGCAATATACTTCTGTTATACAATGCTAAGGAGTTGTGACTTCTTTGTTTTGACGCTCAAATCCACATTCAGTTCTGATTGCCGCCAAAAGTTCAGGTGACACACCACGATTAGTTTTAAGTTTTCCCCTTGCATTTGAATCACTCCTACCATTCTTCTTATTAGGGTGACCGAAATTCTTCCCTGCGCCCCAGCCTCGGTAAAGTATGACTTTGCTAGGCTCTTGTGAAACTAGAACTGCACCTGTTGCTTGCTGCAAGTCAAAGTACAAGAGCCAGACAGAGTATTAACTAAATGGATATATGAATCTTGGTAGCCGGTTTTTAGGGGTGAGTTCTACTTGTGAGATTATTCGTAACATGAGAGTTATCCTGTTTCATTTAGATTAATACGAGCACAAGGAGGAATTACAGTTCAGACCTCAAGCATGAAAACGACCTCCTGGACTGACGTTCCTTTCGCTCTGCCTTTCACATTCACTATAGCAAGAGGATGCTTTTGAAAATGCGCCATGATTGTTTTAGCAACACCGGTTACAATGTTGCTCTTTCCTAATAAAACGCAATAAACACACATAGATATAATGAGCTCTCATAATTCAATCTTACATGAAGCAACTGGAAAATTGTAACAAAGAACGAGCCAACCAGGGTTACCAAGTGTCAAACAGAAAAGAAATAATTGAGTAAGAACTATTACCTACAGCAATCACAGGGCGTTTTTCCATCTTAAGGGCTTGCTTCCGAAGAAGAAGCCTCTCTCTGTTGGAAAGGTGTATAGTTTTCGAAGGCATCTTGTTCGGTCCACTATCTACCATAACTGGACCTGATGGTTCCAGTCCATTTTTGTTAGTAAATGACTCCATTGCCTCATTATCAGAAGATCCAGAAATACCATGGGGGGCACCAACAACAGCAGCACCGCTCATTCCCTTGGACTGAAATCCACATCACATGCATGAAGCATTATAAGCTAAAAGAAAAACAAAACATCAATATAAACAAAAAAAATGACTCCTAGATATAATCATCAGAGGAAGATGTGAACACAACAGCTTAACTTTAAAAGTTTTATCCTCGGAAAAACATATGTGAGTTCATCACTTGATTCATATGATTGTTTTCTGGTTTAATATTTCCAGTTTCATCTCGCCATAATTTAAAGACACATAAATCAATAGACTGCTGATTGGAACACTAATGCCCCCTAACCTCAAATAACCATATCAAGTTTCAAATGACGAATTCAGCAGGGCAACGCCATATCATTATATCATAAAAACAAAGACCCCTTTACCTTGCAATTAAAATTCGTCAATTAGTTCAACTATTTTCGATTATTCAGCCAACTCAGAAATTCCTAGGAGTGAAATGAATTACACATATATTCCTTACCACAACATGCTCGTCATTGGAAGTTGTCGGAAGAGAGAGAGAACCAGATTTTTCTTCAGCGTCAATCCTCAAACTTTCAGTTGATTGTATCTCATTCACCTCATCTTGGACCTAAATTTGATCGGAAAGATAAATTTACTCCAACCGCAAATAAAATTCGTCAATCAGTTCAACTATTTTCGATTATTCGGCCAACTCAGAAATTCCTAGAGTGAAATGTATTACACATATATTCCTCACCACAACATGCTCTTCACCGGAAGTTGTCGGAAGAGAGGGAGAATCAGAGTTGTCTTCAGCGTCAATCCTCAAACTTTCAGTTGATTTTATCTCGTTCACCTCATCTTGGACCTAAATATATCAGAAAGATAAATTTATTTCAACTACAAATAAAATTCGTCAATCAGTTCAACCATTTCCATTTATTCCGCCAAATCTGAAATTCCTAGGAGCAAAACGAATTAAACATATTCCTTACCACAACATGCTCTTCACTGGAAGTTGGCGGAAAAGAGGGAGAACCAGATTTGTCTTCAGTGTCAATCTTCAAACTTTTAGTTGATTGTATCTCTTTCACCTCATCTTGGACCTAAATTATATCATAAAAATAAATTTACTCCAACCATAAATAAAATTCGTCGATCAGTTCAACTATTTTCGTTTATTCCCACAACTCTGAAATTCCTAGGAGTGAAATGAATTACACATGTATTACTTACCACAGCATGCTCTTCACTGGAAGCTGTCGGAAGAGTGAGAGAACCAGATTTGTCTTCAGCATCAATCCTCAAACTTTCAGTTGACTGTATCTCGTTCACCTCATCTTGGACCTAAATTATATCAGAAAGATAAATTTACTCCAACCACAAATATTAAGTGGTTCAAACAGCACATAATACATAGAAAGACGGTGCCTCACCAGGTTACTTGATTCATCAATTGACTGCATGTCATTAACCTCCTCCTCTTTACCCTGGGTTTAGAAAATTAAGCAAAATTTATCCCACTTTTCTTGTGTATAACTGAGAAGGTACTTCAACAAAAAGGGAGGAAAACTGAAAAACATTAGCAGCACAAAAAAAAAAAAAAAAAGACGAACAGAAATCAACCGATGGAACTCACCAGCTGAAGCCTTAAGTTATCTATGTTTTTAGTAAGCTTCAAAACATGGAGTTTCAGGGACTGCATAATCAAAACAGGTAAAGCAATAGCTTATTAAGAAGATATTTTGAAAGATGTAGAGCTATAGCAGGATTCTAGTTTTCAAACACGCACATGAAATGTGTTAATTTACCTCACGACGCTGTGCCTCTATAGAGCGTTTCATTGCTGCTTTCTTATTCAGAAGCGTTTTAGGCCTCAAATTAGCAGGCCGCTCATAATTTTTTCCACGATACACAATGATTGCATAGCCTTTACTCACCCTTTCGACTGCCACTAATATCCCACCACTTTCTGCCTCTAAGGTCCTCGCTAGTTGGTGAACAGCTTCAATGCTTTTCTCATTGGATATAATCTTTACAAGTTCCCTATATTTCCAATGAAGATGCATGTTCTCAATTGTTCCATCAAAAACACCCCGCCGACCTGAGCATTAGAGGAAAATGCTTATCGGCCTACTTCAAGGAAAGCTAAAAATATGATAAATGACTACTGTCCACATTGAATTAACTCTGAAAGACTGTAGACAAATGTTCTCAGTTGAGAAAACTTGCACTACAACACATTTAACTCACCCAATAGTAGGAAGGCATCCATTCTCAAACCTATCTTCCTCAGCATATATCTTTCCTCTTCAGTTATACCCTCTTTATCTATTTCAGGTTGTTGGCGAACCTCTGCATTCTCCAGTTCTGCTAGAAGTTGTTCTGCTTTTGCTCTCTTTTGTAAGGCCTGTTCAATAGATTATTACATCTGTAACACGAGAGTTGAACAAATAATTGACCAAGCATAACACCAAAAAGAGACCATACCACAGACAATTTAATACTAGTCCTTCTGACGGAGGCCTCAGTAAACTTTAGCTTTCTCTGTTCGGGGAGGAGCCTCATTTTGTGGTCATTAGTCCCACTACGTTCATTTGGACCGCATTGTGTGGTCTCAAGTTCATCCTTTGCAGTTGATTTGTTGTGCTCTGTCCTCAGTTTCTTTGCATGCCTTCCGGATTTCCAACGTTCCTTTATCGCAGAAGAAACTGCGGGCGGTAGAAAATCCTTCCCTCTATATAAGACAATAAATTCCCTATCCCGAGCAAGCAGACAACCTCCAGTTAATCTCTGCATTAAGAATCATTTTACATAAGAAGTTTGCTTACCATCCCCATCAAAATCAACAGACGAAAAGCTTAGCTATTGTTTTGCTAGTACGTCAACATTTTCCCAAGATGGAATCATCGAACATGATAAAAGTGCTGAAACTCAAACAACATAGAATGTCAACATATATTTTAAGGTAACCTTTAACTCTTCAGCCATGATCTCACTGTTAGTGTTCTGCACCCCTCTTTTAACGGCAATCTTGGCAACCTCGCATTTTTCCCAGAGCTTAACAATGGAAGAAGCCAATCCTTGATGTTTCCTATTTCTGCCTGTTAAGACGAGGAAGTAAGTATATACATGTTAAGACTAATAACAAAAGTTATAGCATTAGAATCCCAACTCACCCAAAGCAAAATGACATGGTAAAGGTCGAGCAAGTCTCCTCAATGTGGTCATTTCATCATCTGTGAGTTTAGGCTGCACACCATACGGAAGAAGGCGAAAAGGCCTCCTGTATCCACGAACAGCAGCGGGAAGAAGATCACCATCCACAGGCTGAGGATCATATCCCCACCAATCGGTAAAACGCGGGCCCAATCCATCTAACAGGCGGTCAGCTTCTTCCGCAAGCTGCGCCTCTCCAGGCAGCTGAAACCGCACTCTATTCTGCAAGCCAACACCTTGTATTAAGGCTGGTTGAGCCGCATCACTTGTGCGGATGGGAACATCAACTTGTACTCGATCCGCACCAGATGAATTGTGACTTTCATTCTGTTCTTCATTGGACGCCTCCTTGGTCGAAATCTTATCGCATAAGAAGTAGGGATACTCATAGTTCGTCCCTCTAAATAACACTATCTTACTTCCAGCCCTCCAAACAACCAAACCTCCTGTCTTTTTCTGAAACATTGTCACCAGACGAAAATGCTCTAATCATCAAAACGACGAAATTGAACTGCGAGGCTAGCTCTCGAGTGGCCGTAAAATGTATGTTATAGAATAAATAAATTTCTTCAAATGCACAATGGATTCCATAATAAAGGAGGCATTGAGTGAATCAAAATTCCATTTAAAAATGGGGAACTAACCTCCAATAAATCATGGGTTCTCTTCATGTTCATCCTACAAATATCCTCACACACGATCTTAACGACCTCCGATCGCCTCCACCGCTCGTGAATCCCATTCACGATCCCTTCCGTGATTCCAGCCTTCCCAACCTTGAGCTTCTTCTTCAACGCAATCCCTAGCGTCCTCAGCCTCCTCAGCTCCGCCGGCGCCAAGGTCAGCTCCGCCAGCGTCGGAACCCTCGCCTCCCTCTCCGTCGTCCTCGCTCTCGTCTTCTTCTCCTCCTGCTTCTGCTTCTTCGCTTGGCTCCTCAGCTCATGAAACCTCTTGATCGCCGTGCCCGTGCCCGGCTCCGGAACCGGATTCTGCGGCGTGCTCCAGCTCGTATCGATGGTGTGCCCGACCCGGTAATTCGGCAACCGGTTCCGCAGCGGAACGAAAATCTCTCCGGCCGGTTCGGGCTCGGGCTCTGGATTCGGATCTTCTTCCGTGAACCCGAGGCCTCGGAGTTTCTCGGCGATTCTCTGGATGGCCGACTTGGGGAGTAGCGTTCGGGTTCTGGATTCGGTCTGGGTGTCGGAGTTGGAGCTCCGGACTATGAATTTGAGGGGTTTAGGAGATTGTGAGGTCCGGGTTGTGAGAAGCGACGGTGACGAGAAGGAGAAGAAAGGAGGACGTGATTGGTCGGTGAGGGGGTTTGGAAATGGCGGGAGGGGTGAGGTGGGAATGGGATGATGTTGAGTTAGACTTAGAGGAAGCAACATTCTGTTTCAGTAGTACGTCATTGCGGGGGAGTTTTTGGGATTCAAAGATAAGGAGTCAGTCCCTCACGATTTTTATGCTTCACGCAGCAGAGGGATATATCCTAATAAGTCAATTTTAAACGACATGAAAAATGACGTCGTTTTCGTAAAACCACCCATTTTTTTTCCCCTTTGATTTTTTCCGTTTATAAGCAGATTGTCTCATTTCGCCCTGGTAAATTTTAGAAAGTTTAACTTTTCAAAAAGGGATAATTGCAAAAAAATACCCTCAAGTTTGAGTATTCTGCAATTTAAACCCTGAAGTTTGGACTCTGCAAAATAATATCCTGAGATTACGAATTTCCAAAAATTAGTACCCTAGACAGACTTTTTGACCAATTTTATGAACGAAAAAATAATAATATCCTACACTAAAACTAGATTAATCCATAATATTCATCTTAATTTTGAGGATATTATTGTATTTTGTCAGTTAAAAATATTCAAAAAGTCAATCCAGGGTATTAATTTTCAGAAATTCTTAATCTCAAGGTATTATTTTACAGAATCCAAACTTCAGAATTTAAATTGCAGAATATCCAAACTTCAGAATATTTTTTTATAGTAATCCTTTTCAAAAATACAAATTGCAAAATATCCAAACCTCAGGATATTTTTTTGTAATAATCCCTTTCAAAAATGCCTATTTTCATAAGTTTCGTAAAAGGAAGACGTTATTATGACACGTCTTCCCTTTAGAGGGCAAAGTTATCCCTCACCTCACTTTTTGGTCATGACTCATTATTAGTTGTTTTTCTTTTGCGTAAATGCTAGTAATACAGTTTTGTTAATGATCAAAACTAGTTATATTTTCTTATCAAGATTTAGTAGTTTTTGACCTTTTGTTTTAAACTTTGGAAAATCGAAAACTAAAAAACTTCTTAAGCTGTAATTTCGTTTTTGAGTTATGGGTATCAGATATTGAAATATTTTTAATATATGTTCACGACATTGGCCTGCAAGGATATGGAATAATGGTAAAGTCTTAATTTCAAACTATTAATTTGACCGAAAAATATAACGGGATACTTTTGTATTTTAAAAATAGAGGGGTACGTTTTACACTTTACCAAGGCTTGAACCCCTGACCCCCCAAACTCATATACACATCCCTCAAATCTTGGACTAATTAAGATAGCCCCAGTTGGGATGACTATTTTAATTCATCTTCCACCAGGATTGAAAAAGTTGGCCACTAACACCCCTATTTTAGGGCTCCTTATAAAATTTCAAGCCCAAAGTACTAAATATTGAAAAATCTCGGATGGACTAATATTTTTGAAAAATTGTGGATTAATTTAGAAAAATATCAATTTCTAAAATTGTTTTTAGAAAAATAGCACTTTTAGTAACTATTTATAATAATACTATTTTTTCTTCAAAATTAGTATTTTTCAATGATACTCGAGGTGATCAGTTGAATAACTTGGGGTAACGAATCTAGTTACTTTAGGTAATTAGAGTTACCTGATGTAACTTGATTGGTTACTTCAAGTATCTTATCAATTAATAAAAAAATGATATTATTCTAATTAAAATCCGGGATTTTTCAAACAATTTCAAATCCATAATTTTTTTAAGTTTGAGAAATTTAAGTGGATGACCAATATTTTAAATTTGATTAAGTAGATGTCTACTTTTTAAAATTTTATAGCTAAATGTCCAGGTATATATATTTTTACAATTAGTAGATATATAAATATATCTACCAATTTCAATTACTGTACTGAAATATACTAAGTATATAATTTTTTATACTTAGTATATAAAATTTTATGCTTAGTATATAACTATATATACTGGACATTTTGCTATAATATTTGATAAAGGGATATTTACTTAAATTGGGCTCAAAATTTGATTATATTTCTATAAGGCTCTTTAATTTTTTTGAAAAATTATCATAAAAAATCAATTTTCCTCCTTATTTTATCTAGTCATAATATTGTACCCACAAATTCTTAAAGGCCAAACAATAGTCTATAATAGATTGGACTATTTATTCCAATCTCTTCCTTTGGTACCAACGGCCAAACATGCAATTAACATTGCAAAATTATAGTGTGAGATAACATGCAACTTTTATTGTAGACCAACATATAAATTTGTTATAGATTCCACACTTCTATAAATACATCCATGACAAATAGACATCATCAAGTTATACTCATCATGAGAGATAATACATAAAAAATACATCAGACATCTTGAATTGTCATTATCTCAGAATCAAGGGATTTGAATTGAGGCATTAACTCAAACATCTTGTGCGCACTCTCAATAAAACAACGACAACCATATATATGATCCAAATTGTTCTAAATAAATATATAAGAGTCAAACTCATTTCTTAAACCAACAAAATGAACAATCTTAACTTCCTGAACAACATTTAACTTTGCCGAAGTCTTGAAAGAAAGGGAAACTGTGAGTATAAATATAATAAGAAACAACAATTGGCCCAAAAATTCACATACGGATCTCCGATCATATCACAAGTATAATTGTAATCGAAGAAGTAGATCCTTAGTCTGATAATAGAATTACAAATATGCAGCCAAAATGGAGGGTATTTTTAGTTTATCCCATTCCCCAATAAACAACCCACATAAACGACATCCACAAAAAACGACAACTCAAAAAAGGACGCAACCTCATAAGACGGCAACACCAAAGAAAACGTGTTATGACACTAAACACTGACAAACGACATTATCAAACATAATATAATAACATTCAAGGCGACATCAACAGAAAACGACAATTCTGACACGCAGAAACGACATCAACAGAAAACGACAATTCTGACATGCAGAAACGACATCATCATTGAAAACGATAACATATAATAAAAACAACACAAGAACATAAAACTACAACATCAAATAAAATGATACCGAATTACTCAAATAAACGACTACTATTCAAAGAAAAACGACAATATATCCAGGAAATGACTTGAAGTTTGTCAAAGACAACTCAGGAAAGAAATAATAATAATAATAATAATAAAAGATAGCACGACATTGTATTGAGTCAATATAGTAAAGGATTAAATATCTCAAAAAATAAAAAATAAATAAAATAAAAAAAAAAACATTTTTTAATGACAACATATTACGAAAACAACATAAAATATAAAACGAAAATATCCAGGAAACGACATAAACTTCCGATTATTACAAAACCCAATACAAACGACAACTTTTGATAGACCTGAAACGACAAAATCCCACGGAAGCGACCGTAAGTTTTAGAATCGACAATATGTCGAGAACAATGACGCAGAAAGTTCAGAAACGACACAATCTACAAATCATTATCTCAGAAAGACACTAACATTAAAAGAAACGATCTGCACAAACGATACAACCGTAAGAGCTAACACTATTTCAATTTTAGAGCAAGAGGTAAGCTTTCATTGAAAACGAAACAAGGTTGGAACGACAATGTCCTAACAAACGACTGCATTCCCAGAAAATCCTCCTAACGAGGGGAGGATTACAATACAATAGAAACGACATGTCGTTTCCTAGTGATTGCATCAAATTACCATCCATGTTTATTACAGGGAGCACAACAATGTACAATTAGTATTACAGAAAAAACAATCAAGGTCTTCTGGGTACAAATCTGAGGTACAAACTCTGCACCCAACAAATTATTATCACAGATTATTTTTGTCAAATAATAGGATGAAGCATTGCTCTATGACAGGTAGACAATACATAAGGATTATTTACAATTTTATCATCCCATTTTGGTAGATTCGTCATACGCATTTGAATGCTTATCGAACTCACAACCACGCAAATTGAATAGCAAAAGACGAGAATTCACAGAATGAAGGCGATTTCTTTCCTGTTAGGAAGATACATATGTTTGGGAAGAAGAAACCATCAGCAGACTGAACCTAAACACTTACTAGCCAAAGGTGAAAAAAGAAAAATAAACCAAACAAAATAAAGATGTACAGAAAAATGAGCTTAAAGCTTATTTATTTGAATGAGATGAAAAGGAATACATTAAGGGGTATCTACGATTAGGCAAACATGATATACTGCTCTAATACTCACATTTTGAGATGAAGATACTGATCCAAAGTGATAGGTTTAGGACCACCAAACCAATCAATCAAGAAAATATTCTCAATCTTTAATTTGAAGAACTCGAATTTGTGACTCTTAGGCCAGCCTGCCAAAACAAACATCCAACAAAACTAAATTCGGTCTGGTTTTAGAGACCAAAAGATAAGAAATGAGAAAACATGGCAGTATAACTGCTGCTAGAAAGTCAAACTGTGTCATTACCCTTCATCTCAGAATGTTTCGAGAACAATGCACTTCTGGCAAACTCTGCTTCTGTGGAGTTTTGATCAACTAACTTCAACTGACAAAACATCCAAAATTGTTAGTCCATTTTAGTCTAAAATCTCTTCCTTAGGGATCACATATCTTAGACATGTACAAACTAATACTAAAAACCAATATATTGCAACACCTTTCCTGTGAGTGTTAACTTTGCACAAGTGGGGTTCTCAGGGTCTATCTTGCCACATGTTCCGATCGTATGCTCACTGACCGTAAGTGAAGCTCTTGGGTCTTTTAATGCATCCCTTGCAGTTGGATCCAGAGCTGTCAAGTAGAAGTATGGGATACCTTTACCTTTATCAGGTAGCCCATCACTGAATGAGACCACATTCCTATATGGTATTTAAACAATAATATTAACAAATTTTCGGTATAGGAGGTGAGAGCAACGCAGAGCACACTACTGAAATGAGGTAAAGCATGATTCATGTGAGCAAAAGTAAGAACGCTTAATTTACAACATACAGACAAAATAAGCAGTAAGAAAGGGAGTAAAACACATAGAGAAGCAAAACTATTAATAGTATATAAATATCTGGAGCCTGAACATGAGAAGTAACATAGAGTCTAATGTACATTTCCAGAAAGAAAAATAACACACCATGTTGTACATAAGAAAAAGGAACCTTACCCAAAAGGTGATCCTCCCAAGTCACTTGAGATGGTACTACAAAATTAAAATGATCAGAGTAAGTAGTAAACATCTTAAGCTATTTCCAACAAGGATCATGAACTTTAAAAAGGGGAGAGAAATTAGGAAAATCATAGAATCAGGTTCCAGTATGAAATAAGGTGCATAAGTATAAAATACAATTGCAGTTCTGTTCACATAATAGAATTATTGGCCAAGCTATCAAAGATGATAAAACAAGAGTAAATCAACAATTAAGGCATACCCAGATAACTAATTAAAGTCGGAATTGCATAACTATTAAAGTCGGAATTGCATAACTAATTAAGGCATACCCAGATAACTAATTAAAGTCGGAATTTCATAACTAATTAAGGCATACCCAGATAACTAATTACCGGACTTAAGCTGCAAAGCAGAATAATATAATCGAAAATCCAGAAAATTCAAAAAGCCCAGAAAAAAATTTCTGGGTATTTGATCAGCTGCAAAATATGAGAGTGAACAATACAAAATAACATCAAAAATAAGATAAAGGAGAGTAAGATTTGCATACTTTAAGACACCCCAGGAATTTTGAGCGACCAGCCAACGAGCAGTGGCAGCAGCATTATCAGGGTCGGGTTTCTTCAATGATATAGAACGTCCCTCCACAAAAACTTGGATAGAAACCAAGCACAACATATAGAAATAGAACAAGTGAACACCTTTTCCTATCTTCATTTTTCTCTATTTGTTTCTATAAATATAAAGAGGCCAGAAAGAAGACCAAGATGGAGTGTACTATATCTGTATTCTATTCTATCAGCTATTTATACACAAGACACGCCAACTGCCGGTTTTTCTTCGCTGCTTTAAGAGGTCATATTACTTGTATTTATCCTCAGCTAAAGCAAAAAAAGTGACTCCAAAAAAGATTCCTTGAGCTTATCAATTATATTGCGAAATTTTATAACTTCAATAAAGAAATTGCTGTTGTAACATTCATTTGGGTACTTTTTTCTTTTTCTTAATGAATTTCAATGACCTTTCGGGAAAAATAAAATTAGTAACTGAGTGAAGATGAATGATAAATACAATTTTTTTTTCACTCTTTTTTATATTTTTTAGTTTCACTATCCGACACGTGGTAATTTTCATTATCCAGTTTAATATTTTAATAATATAACAAATATTAGAATTCATGTTTCAACCAATAAGACTGAGAGAGTACAAAAGAAAGTACAACTAGCATTCCTCTTTAGTAAATATGATAATTATTGTTCAACTTTTTCTTTATTCTTTTCAATTTAGAGGGTGGTGATACTTAGTAGTTAGTATCTACATTAAAATAAAAGAATTGAAGTTACTCTTGGACTATTTTTGCATCTACTTTTGTTGTATTTGGCTTAAGTGGTAAGAGCACTTACTACCTGGTATCTCAGTCCTAGGTTCGAGTCACACCGAGGGAAGGCGTGAAAACCTATTATCCGTAATAGGGTGGGGTGGGGATTTAATAATAGTAGTTATTTTTTTTGTAATAAGTGGAGGGTATTAATTAAGTCCCACTTTAAAGAAAAAAATATATGGAGCAATGCTATAGATGGTGCCTAACAACATATAAGACATAAATTTATTACTGTGTGATACGAATTAATAAATTGAGTCTTAAAGTGTAATTATAAATTGAGTCTTAAAGTGTAATTATAAATCCTCTATAACAATCTGACACATCGTGTAATATTGAACACCCATATGATATCTGTAGGATTAATTAATTATTGTATGTAGTGGTATTGAATTAAATTTATACTGAAATTATGCGATGCAAGGAGGGGTTGCAAAGTGGAGCTCAGAAATCTCGTGTACAGATTTATAGCATTTAATAATGGGGAAAAGAGTCGTGGGCCCCACGATTGGGACCCGGCAGCATGGGCCTCGGGTTATAACTTCAATCTAGAGTCCATATGAATGTCTGGACCACGTTTTATCGGTTCCCCATTTGCCCTTTTGCTTGTGATAGCACACGTGTAATACCGAGCTTTCTTTTTCTCTTCTGTTTACTTATTATTTATTTTGTCTAAACGTGTAATATGCGGCTTGCAAATTGTAATTCTAATTATGATAAAAAAATTTAATTCTAATTATAGACTTACAGTTCAGTAAAATGTTAGGGGAGGCTACGTAGGACCTTACTTTACGTAAGGTGACACCATTTACTTCAAGGTCATTTGATTACCGACAACCTAAGTACTATATAATGGCAAAAATTTATCTGGGTAATTTGCAGCAAAAATCTCCAATATTTAGTATTTTTGGCATTTAAGTCGTTAACTTTTAAATTTTAGCATTTAAATCACAAACCTCCCTAAAGTCTAGCACCATTAATCCTTTTATCAATCTCATCCAATTCTTCCGTTAAATAAGCATGTCCATGAAAAAAATAAATAAAAAATGTACTCATCAGATCTTTGAAATAAAACCCACAAGCAAGTTTATTGTTCCCTAACAACACCAACCTTATCTTACCAAAAATCTCGTTAATTTCAGAATCTGCCATGAATTTTAAGGCTGAAACTCGGCAAAGCTCGACAGAGCATAAAGAATTTGGAGTTCACTGGAGGTATATTGAGTATTGACCATGCCTCAGAGCGCATGCTTTGCCATAGCCAGGGATCCAAGCTGTTGACGGAGGTTTTGTCAACAATGAATTTAGAAAATTACGAGATGTGGCTTGTGTGTGAAAAAGGGTCGATAAATTAAAGCAAATAAGGAGACAAGAATTTTATAGTGCTTCAGCTCCAAAAAAGATGAGCCTACGTCCATTGTTCTTCACTATTTTCTGGAGAATTACAAGAGTTTCTCTAAGCCTCAAGGTGAGAGCAAAGAGAGAATTAGAGAGAGAGAATTATAGAGAAAGTATATAGTGAAGTAATTGTCAGATGACTGTGAGATATTTTGTGTCTAAATTATAAGACTGGGCCCCCTTTATATAGGCGAGGGTGGCTTCAAGTTTCCCAATTTTATGAATAGGAAACTACATAATAAAATACAATATAATATTGAGATTGGGTGACTACACAATAATAGGTAATTATCTTCTCTTCAATTAGCTAGTTGCCTTTTTTGGGATTAGGCAGGTCAACTATTTGTGGTGGTAAAAAACCACACAACAATAGCCCCCCAGCTTTTAATGCGTCCTTGACGTGTTGAAAGCTTTCTTCGATAAAATAGTTGACCGCATGCCATTATGATCAATAGTCCTCGCTCAAGTCTTCAACTGAACTTGTTATAAGTTATCTCAGTTCTTCTTTGTTGATGTCGATGATTGACTTGGTTGGTGTAAAGCAGCGATCAAATAGTGTGACTATACCCTTGTTGAATCTCTCTCTCGTATATAGATGAATTAACCTTTGGTGAGTTTAATAAGGATCGAACTCTTAGTACGCTGAAAAACATCGCTTCTCCAATAGTAAGAGCAAAAGTGAAGTATGCGACTGAAAAGTGATCTCATTGATCTTCCATAGAAACTTATGGAGAAGTAGGAAAACACTTAAGAACCATGTCGTTGTCGATGCGACTGTTTACTAGTAGAGCATTGAAGAGACTGCAAAGCCTTTTAAAGAAGAACTTTTCTCAACCATAAATTTGAGATAATACTCGCATTAAAGAAGTATGCTTCTTATTCTGAAAGCCTCGATCTAGACATGATGCTTTTATGTTGAAATTCTGAAGATGGCTAATAAAGTCGCCAAGAAATAAAATAAGGTGTGCTACCCTGAAGACATAGTCGATGACACCTACGTCGTTGAAGAGAAGCTCGTAGTAGTTGAATGACATGAACTCCTTTTATGCTTCTTAGTAGTTTAAAATGTGTCATATTTCGAATTTTCCTGCAAAAGGTTAGAAAATTCAAAGAATATTGAAAATAAATAAAGGTGTAAATAATACCTGACCCTTGGGTCGCATGCTTTTCAGCTGAGCTCGCACTTTCTTTAAGATACTTTACTCCATAAAATAAGAAATGAGCTATTCCATAGGGTAGATCCATAGCTCGTTATTCAATGGAATAATAGGAATCATTATACCACATCGTATATTAATACAAATACATAATTCAACCAAGTAGTCAATCACTAAGTGACTGATCGGTACGCTATTGCGATTCGAATCCAATAACTTAAACCGAGATTTAAGTAGTAGGATGGGTTAGGTCACTTATGAAAAACAACGCGCGTGAATGATGCAAACTCAATATTTATTTTTCAAAAGTTCCATGTCAAAATAGGGTTTATAGCAATATATCACATCGAACAATGAACATTTTGCTTAGTTACTTTGCTGTTCGAGGAGGAAAATTGAGTAATACGACATGCTATTGCATGAAGCGAGGAGAAAATCCTAAGATTTTAAGAAATTTTAGAAATTCGGTGATCTAAAATTCCGACCCCTCTAAATAAACGTTTTGCATAGTTCCTTAGGAAGCGAGCAGGAGATGACGATCTGATCCCACTGCCCCCCGAGTTTTATGGTGTTCGAAGACTGCCATAAAACTATAATAGACGAACCAATAGAATAAGACGTATCAAGATGATAAATTAAAGGAACAATGCCTTTACTGATCTCTTCGAATGACGAATAATCCTCCCAGTTTTATGGTGTTGCAATAACTGCCACAAAACTCACGAGTTAGTAATCGCATAATAGTCGATGCGAGATAAAGAGACTTGAGAAGAATTACTGAAGAGCTCGTACTTAGAGAGCTCGAATATCATGGAGCTTGAATATAATAGAGCTCGAATATGGAGAGCTCAATGATCAAGTAGAGATCTTGTCGAGAACCGAGTGACGATCTTGTTGAGGTTGAAAATAATAAGGAACTCGAACATAGTGGAGAGTTCGTGTAATCGAGAGCTCAATGACCCAGTAGAGATCTTGAAGATTGAAGAATCGAGTGAAGATCTCATTGGGGTCGAAGATAATGATAAGCTCGAGTATAATAGGGAGGTCGAATATGGAGATCTCAAGGACCAAATGGAGATCTTGAGAAGATCTCGTTGAGGTCGAAGATAATGAGAAGCTCGAACATAAAGATGCTCGAACATAATTGAGAGCTCGTGTAATGGAGAGCTCAATGACTGAATGGAGACCTTGAGAAGATCTCGTCGAGGTCGAAGATAATGAGGAGCTCGAACATGAAGATGCTCGAACATGAAGATGCTCGAACATAATTGAGAACTCGTGTAATGGAGAGCTCAATGACCGAATGGAGACCTTGAGAAGATCTCGTCGAGGTCGCATAGTTGCATTCATTCAATCTTTAATCTGCAAGAGCTTGACCTTTAATCGCAGTGCAAGGTCAAAAATTGATGTCGAATTGACTCAACTCAACCGCCCACTTGAGAAATTGTCTTGACACTTCAGGCTTTTGCAAAACCTGTTTCAATGGAAAATTTGTGAAAATCTCAATGGAGTGTGTATGAAAATATGGTCGAAGCTTCCTAGATGCGATGACAAGCGTTAGTGCCAATTTCTCCATCTCCGGATATCTCGTTTCGGCATCGAGTAATCTTTTGCTATAATACACAGGTCGCTGTATATTTTCTTCTTCTCGAATTAATGCAGCGCTTGTCGCATACTTGGAAATGGCGAGGTATAAGTACAACTTTTCCCCCGGCTTTGGCTTCGACAAGAGTGGAGGAGAACCCAAGTATTTCTTCAAATCTTGGAATGCCTGCTCGCACTTCTCGGTCTACTCAAACTTCTTCGATCCCTTCAGCACCTCGAAAAATAGTTGGCATTTTTCGGTTGATCTTGATACAAATTGACTCAGTGCAGCCACTCTTCCCGCCAGGCTCTGCACATCTTTCAGTTTATGAGGTGACTGTATGTCAATCAATGCTTGGATCTTTTCAGGATTAGCTTCAATACTTCGCTGATTGACCATGAATCCCAAAAACTTCCCAGATCCTACACCAAACGCACACTTCTAGGGATTCCACTTCATTTGATACTTTCAAAGAATTTTAAACATCTCATCAAGGTCGTTGATGTGATCTTCAGCTTTCTTCGACTTCACCAACTTATAACAATATAATCCTCGATCAGTGATGAATGGGGTGTTTTCCTCATCTAGCTCATACATAGGAATTTAATTGTATCCAGAATACACGTCCATAAAACTCAGCAATTCATGTCCGGATGTCACGTTTACGAGCTGGTCGATTCTTAGAAGTGGAAAACTGTCCTTCGGACATGCTTCGCTAAGATCGATGAAATCGATGCAGGTTCTCTACTTTTCATTGGGTTTCTTCACCAAAACTGGATTTGCAAGCCAGTTCGGGTAAAAAGATTCACTGATGAATCCAATTTCGAGTAGCTTCCCAACCTCCCCCTTTAATGCGACGTAGCGTTCTGGATCCATCGCTCTTCGTTCTATCGTACGGGCTTCTTCGATATTGAGACGGTGATATTGAGGCGGTGGCCAATAACATTCGAATTAATCCCCACCATGTCCGAATGTTGCCATACGAAGACATCCAAATTTGCCTTTAGGAATGTGATTAGTTCAGCTCACATGGGTTCTTGAAGCTTCACTCTGATTGACAAGTCCTCCAAGTCTTCGATGGGTCCAGTCTTGACCTCTCTATCGATCTCTCGTAGGTCGAGGTCTTCGATTGACGTTTTGCCTGACGTTTCCCTTTACTGCTGGACCATCAAGGTATTTTTCTCGTGTAGCGAGCTTCAAAGAATTGTTATAATAAGATCGCACATCATACTGGTTGTCTCACTTTATTTTCTACGGCCTCCGAAATCGCTCATACTGGTTAGTGACCATATAGATGCGATCGATGGGTACATTCAGCTTGGTATAATTGTTAAATCGCAAATGAGCTCTTGGAATCTCCTTCTTTGGCTCGGGTTACTTTTCAATTAGCTGCTTGTCCTTCCTCTTTTTCGACTTCTTATTATTATAACTGCTGGTCGTTGTCGCATCTCTGGCCGTATCTTTTGCTCCTTCCTTCTTCGTCTTATGGAGATTCTCGCGTGAAGATTCTACCCTTAGACGTCGACCAACTTGCCTATAGAAGTCTTCAAGACTCCTGCATTCTCGTTCTAACAACTCCTCCCACAGTTTAGTCTCTGGTCGCACTCCGGCCATCGTCAAAGTCAGGACTCCTCCTTCAAGTAGGTTGTTATCCTTTGCCAACTCTGAAGTAAAACAATTAAGGTAAGATCGCAGAGTCTCCTCGGGACCTTGTCGAATAGCAGACAGACTGATTAATAGAACAGTAAAGTTCTTTGAAGCCTGGAATTGTCTCAAGAATGCGGTTTGAATTTGCTACCAGGACGAGATCGAACCAGGCTTAAGTCTTCGGAACCACTTCTTCACTGTACGTGTGAGAGTTACAGCAAAACACCTGCAACGTGCGAGGTCATCGAATCGATAAAGCTCTATCAGGTCGCTGAAGTGGTCTATATAGTCCTGTGGATCAGTTTTCCCATCAAAAGTGTTTATGGTGGGAAGTTTGAATCCAGCAGGAAATGCAGCAGCTCGAACTTCCTCGTTGAATCGCGATTGACGATATCCATCAGCGAGCTCATCGTCCCAGCCAGTAAGTACATCTAATACGATCCTCAAATTATGAACATCGATGTTTGGAGGAAAAATATTATTTCCTACTGGCGACAAGGGTGGCCTTTGGTCGTTATTATCACGACGTAAGGCGGATTGATTAGGCAGGGTCTGCTATGACCTTTGTGAAGATTCCACTGAAATAGTGTGACGAGATCGACTTCGGTCGTTATGATGCGATACAGATCGCTCATGACTACGTCGCTGTTCCAGGTGTTGTCTCAGGTCTACAAGATTCTGCCTCGGCTCCCTGCTAATCCTTTCGAAGACACTCCTCGATTGACGATTTTGCTCGTTGCTCAGACGATCACGAATGACAGTTGCTCTCTGAGAAGGTTGTCCACGATCACGATCAGTACTCGAACTCCCAGTATCAGATTCCTGTGGCAAGTCTGCGACCTTGCCTTTTTCCTTGGAAGTACGATCTGCATAACGCTCCGGTTGGGTTCTGAATTAATCGCAATTTCCTGTCTCTAGGATCTGAATTCCTCTCTTAGATCGTCGAGCAGGACGATCTCTAGGTCATTCATCCTTTGGTGGAGTCACCATCTGTCCTTCAGCAAGTCGCCGTAGAGAATCATTAATCTGATTGGTGATTTGTTGAAGGTTCGCCAGTGCATCCTCCATGCGATCTTGTCTCTGAACAATGTTTTCCCTTGGTGTGGTCACGGCAGGTTGATCCTGAGCAGGATCGACCTGTGCAACAGCAGCACTTTGAGGTTGACTTTGGCTGACTCCAGCGTTTCTGGTGGTATTCCTGGTGTTTGCCATTATTGAAGAAGCAAAATTGACAAATTTTTTGCTGGAATAGCCCTCCTTCTAGCGCCAATTATTGACGAAGGTTTTGTCAACAATGAATTTAGGAAATTATGAGATGTGGCTTGTGTGTGAAAAAGGGTCGATAAATTAAAGCAAATAAGGAGACAAGAATTTTATAGTAATTCAGCCCCAAAAAAGATGAGCCTACTGTTGGGATATTTGTCCTAAAAAGCATATTTCCAATTATACCCTTTGAGTATAAACAACTTTCTCTTATATGCAATTGTGATATTTGCTAGATTAAACTATCTTGGTTGTATAGTTTATTTATCTGAAAAAGATTCCATAACTTTGTTTGTGTATAAAGAAACAAACATGATTAAGTGTTAATTATGGGGAGACTTGTTTCTTTATCTAAGTCTAAATGAATTAGTTCACAATCTGTAAATAAAGATGGAATACTTTATTTACTATAGGTTGTAGTGTTTGTCTATCTCAACGGAAATGATGTGTCTCAAATCATTGAAGTATGTGACTTCTGATAGAAACACTACTACAACATAAATAAGTTATGTGTATTGAACTGGACCAGGCAATATAAAGAATTGGAGTGCCGTAACTCAATTCTTTTATTACCACAAACTAGCTCTTAGCATATAGATCTTAATCCTTGATATTTGATTGGACTTGCTTTCATGGATTGTAGCCTTTTGATTTGTTAAAAGACTAGCCTCTACTCTGGCATATTGGAGGTTATGGTTTATGAATTGATGGGAACACCA
>JXTC01000253.1:310772-328898 GCA_002914845.1 Trema orientale
ATATCTTTTCACTTCATATTGTGGATGATAAATAAAATTTATATGCTGGAGCTGTAGGGGCCGAAGTGGTAGATGAGGACTTGAGGTTTGTTACCGTTGATGGATTAATTCATTGTTTTGGATTATTTAGCTTTTTGTACTTAACAACAATATGTTCAAAGAGCAAATCGAGACTGGTCTGAGCTGTGCAACTTTACTGTAGCCATGATTTGTTGAAGCTAATACATATTCTTCGTAAGGTTTGGAATCTCTTGTTGTAACTAAATAGCTTTACCTTTAGTTATGAATTGGTGTACTATATATAGCTGTTATTATGCATCGAGATAGACGACATTATACAGATCCTGTTGTCCATTGGCCAAACAAAAAAACTGCAGTCTTTGTGCAAGATAAGGAAACTAGGAAGATTATTATGTTTTTTCACACTTAATTAGCTAAGAGTGTCGTGTTATATTTATGCGACATTTGACGGGCTTAACGGGGAAACTATCAATGTCGTTGCTACTCAAAAAAGACCAAATTTTCACAATTGCAAGCACCAACATAGCTCAGAGAAATTGTTAATTGACATATTAAAATCATTTATTAGCGTGAGTTTCACTTGAATACCACTTGAATTCGTTAACCGCTTTAATTAAAAATCACATGCTTATAATACATGTAAATTATCCCTAGCTCCTAGCTTGACTTTCCGTCCTTGCAACTACATATTCTTTCTGTGCGCACATTATTAGGATATTGTATTTTTCATGTATGTGGTTCTCTCATTGCACTAAACAAAAGTAAGGTCTCTGTCTCTCAAGTTAATATGGGAAAGACACTGGGATTAGGTATAAAGAAAATACGTTATATTTACTTTTTTTTTTTTTGCTAATATTTATGTTTACTTATTTCTATTAAAAATTCTTATGCTGCGGGCCAAATCGTCCTCGAGCCGTCGTCATTTTCGATCTACCAGAAATCCTTAAGTAACATGTACTCAACGTCTGGAACACTCGATTGATTTTCTTGGTCTCTTTCAATGCATGATTGTTAATATAGTGTATCTTCCACAGCAAGAGAAGAATATACCACAACCACAAACTGAATGCTAGTATTATTGAAAAAAGGATGCAGACAAATATATCGATATACCTTCTTTGAAATTGAATCTTTTGACCAAATAGCTTGACACGAATAAAGAGTGCTAGCGTCACTTATTTTTCCACTGTTTAACATGTGAATTTTATTTTAATATCTCATGTTTTAATAATATATTAAACTTCATAATGAAATCAATATGTCAGATAATGAGATTAGAAAGTGGAAAAGAGTGTCTTAGGATATAATATATATAGTTGTTTTAAAAAATCGAGTGCCACCAAGACCTGCTCTTCTCTTCTCTCCGCAACTCATCATCTCTCTCTCTCTCTCTACAGCAGTCACAGCTCCTCCAAGCTCTCTCTTCTGCAGGTGCCTCCCCTTACCAGGGAGGGGTTCCTTCTCCCTCTTCGGTATGAACTTTTCTTATTTTCTTTGTCTTTTTTTAGTTTTTTTGTCTAATAACTCTACCTTTTGGGAGGATAATTTCCTTCAAAGATCTAGATCTTGTGTAGACTTAGTATCTCCAGATCTAAATTTGTGATGGCTTGTGTTATTTTTAGCTTGTTTTTTATTTTTTGTGCGGTTGTCCTTCAGATTTGTATCAATTTTGATTCAGATCTGGAGAGTAGTTACTATGGCGGATCAGAGTTGGCAGAATCTCCTCCAAATCAATCAGAGTTACCAATTTGGATTAAGAAGAATCAAGAAGAGCCTTTGAAGTGCTCTATTTTATTTTTGGAGTTTTTCTCCAAGATCGTCGTTAGGGGCCACAGGTAATCCGAAATCAATAAGGGTATTGTCATCTTCAAACTTTTGAATTGATTTTTCCGATTTTCATTGTAAGAGGTTATATATAACTCGATTAGCTATTGTAACCCTTATCTGAGTTTTAATGAAATTGTGTTTTTGCTTTCCAAAATATATATATATAAAGTATCATTTCATATGTTATATTTATGCAATAGATGTATAGACGGAGCCAATACAGGCTCAGGGGGGCCGTGGTCCCACATCACTTGTAGAAAATTATATTTTTACTCCTAATTTTATTTCAAAATTTTAGTTTTGTCTTCTATTTGCCCCTCTCAATTTTTATAATTATAGTTTTTGCCCATGTTTTATAAAAAAAATTCAATAATCTCCTTAATGAGACCCACTATTTTTTTAAAAATTTATAAAATTTACTTATATTATATTTTGCCATCACTTTGGATAATTTTTCTTTTGACTCACTTTAAATACTCTTTTTTATTCTATATTGGTCTATATTAACTAATGTGTTTCAAAATTAGCTAAAAAAATTTTAGTGTATGTCACCCCTAAGAAAATTTTCTAGTTTCATCACTGAATAGATGGAGATGAACAATCATTTCATGGGCACAAACAAAGCAACTATTTATTAGGCTATCTGACAGGGAAAGTCGATATTAAGGGTGTTCATGACCGGTCTAAAATGCCAATTCGTAAACCAAACTGCAGGTGTGGTTCGACCAATCTTCCAAACCATGTTGTCTATATTGGTCGACTCAAACAAGTCAGACCGCACCTATATTTTGCAGTGTGGTTTGGACAGTTTCTGCAGTTTGAACAATACAAATATCAAACCAAACATATTCCAAATAATGATACATAAAGAGCAATCTTCATATCGTCTAAATATTTAAACAAAAAATAACATACTTAATTACAATCAAATTGAAAGTTTTAGTCATTTCAATAAATTAAATCCAAAATGATATGTAAGAGCAATCTTAAAGTTTAGAATATCTTAAATAAATTAGAACATAACTATAAATTTTAAGTAAGATATTTTAATAACAATAATATATATCACAATAACAATAAAAACTTCAAATTTCAACTTAAGAAGCTGCAAAAACAAACTTATATTACACATATAAAAAAAATACATATCATAATTGTATATTACAATAAAAACTACAAAATAAGTATATATTATAGTATATATATATAACTATTTATAAAATTAATTTCTCTGGACGGTCTGGTTTGAAACTAAGCATATTTTTTCCAATTTGCAAACCAAATTGAACTATTCAGTTGCTATTTTTCCAATTGATCACTGGCTACAAATGGGCTACAACTGTGTAGATTGGTCAGGATTGATTGGTTTCTGTAGTTTGGCGATTATTTTGAATACCCCTAGTCAATATGCTTCTCAAAAAAGATCAAATTGTTCCAATTTTAAAATATTGCAGTGCAAATCAAATTCCTTGGCATATCTATACCAATAAAGTTAGATAAATATTAATTGATAGATGAAGATGACTGATTGGCACAAGTCTTATTTGAATCTTAATTAGGTGTGTATATATATATATATATATATATATATATATATATATATATATATATCAGTCCCTTTTAAAACTCTACATTCCGAACAACTTCATCTCTTCTATCTTATGTGCTCATAATAACGGTAAATTAGAATTTAATCTATGTAATTCTCTCATTGCACTACATAACTCAAAGTATTTGGCTCTCAAGTTAATATGGAAAAACACTAGGTTTAGATATGTTGGTTTTTAAAACGATTTTGCAGCGAAAGATTGACCCAAGAACTTTCAAACAGTTTCTCAAATCTATTTGACTATATGAGTGTATAATATTAATTCATATAAAATAGAAAACATGAATAGTATTAATGAGTGTATAGTATTAATTTATATAAAATAGAAAACATGAAGAGAATGGATCTAATACCTCATATAGCCTATCAGTGGATCTTAGCTTTTCTGTCTTCTAAACTATGATCTTACAATCGAAGCCTTGAACACAACTGGATGAACATGCGAGTGTTACGAACAAATTTTTTACACTCATAACTTGTAATCTTGCAATATTTTCAACACATGAGATTGCAAGATTGATTTTTACAAAGAATATGGAAGACACTCTTTTAATTCTCTTTAGTTTATGGAGGCTATATAGAAAAGAATAATATTGATTTTCCACTAGCTTTCCTCCCTATATAGGCATTTATTAATAATTAAGTAATCTAATTAATTAATATAATTAAACTAAAATGCTAGCAACCTATTATATGTGGATTACACATCACTTATTATTAAATGGGTTTACACGCCACTTGCTAGGGGATTTTGTATCACTCCTCCTAGAGGAGTGTTTTACTTTTGTCAGTTTTCCAATTTTGGATTTATCTAATTATCTAATAATTAGATAATTTAAATTTAGAATTTAGACATTAGAAAATTTATCTCTACATAAATATAAATTAATTAATTCAAAATTAATTAATAATAATTACTAATTACAACAAATAAACTATTTATCTGGACAAAGTGTGTAGTAATAGAAATACTATAATATCTAATACAATGTTTGTAAGAGGTGGAATTGGGACCTATGGATCGATAATTCAATCTCTAATAAATTATAACAATTAATTAAACTCTTTAATTAATTTATTAATTTATTAATTCTAATATTACTCCATTAAACATCTAGAATTGCACCCTTAAAATTACAGAATTGATTTACTCAGAAAATACGAGCGGTCCATCAATTTAATCATTACATGCAGTTCAATCTTCTACAGAAAATTCATAACCGGAGCTAGGTCAATATATCATGTTTAACTCTCTAATTACATCTTTATCATTGTGTTCTATTGATTCTCCAAGAACAATTAGTTTATAAGTCTATTATAAACTGAGTACTCAAACTATTCAATTCTGAATTAATACACAAAGGAATCATCTTTCTAGCTTTCTTCTGGAAGGAATAGATTCCATATTTGTAAGTTACATTCCCAGCCATTTATCTCACTATGTCCCCAAGATACAAGTGATTCGATCTGTTTGAAATTAAACCTTAATAAGTATGTCAAAAGAAACAAAATTCTATAAATGAGAATATATAACCACTCAGAATTAAGATTAATTTACATATGATCATCTTGTGACATTATTTGAGTTCTCAATAGTTAACGGAATTTATATGAGATACAAATCATATCTAGTCCAATCCTATATAATCTTATCATAAAAAGTACCTCTATTGTGATGTCACTATATCAATAGTCTGGATAAGACTATTATATTCTCAATATTAATGAACCATACTAATAATATAATTAAAGATCTCATATTTTAATTAATTATTACGGAATACATATAGTTTATTATTCATAAATTTAATCTTCATGGATATAATTCTTATATATTAAATTCATGGTCATACTAATAAACAGATTTTCTGATATTTATAAGACATACAAATTATGCACAAAATCAAATAGAAAAATGATATTTTATTAATTCAACAAATGTCCAAAATTGCATGCTTTAAAGGCATAAACCCTAATAAAGTATACATATATATGAAATATTTTATGTCTATTTTTCGCGTTCGAAATTCTTATACCACCCGCCACTTTGTCCTCGATCGAGTTTCCTATACTTTTTATAGCTTCCTATAAAGTGTCTGCAATGTCTGAAACAGTCAAATAATTATCTTGGTTTCTTTCAATGCATGATTGTTGAAAGTAATTACGTTTCCCTTGTTCGTGCTATGTATAGCTTGAGTTTAGATAATCATCACTAGAAGAATATATGTGAGATGACTAAAGCCACTGATTAGCTTTGTTTGGTAAGAGTGATTTATGACAAGAAGAGGAATGGTGGAAAGAGACGTGTAATCCTTTCTATACTAGGGTGATGATGAAAGGAGGGTTCTGGGAGAGGTGAAGGGGTTAGATCTTCCTTTGAGCTCACCAAAATAAATCCCTCCCTCTTTCGTGAATTGGAAGAGGAAAAAAAAGAGTTTAATAACAAATTCATCGTTCTAAAAATTTATTAAGAAAGTAATAAAATTGATAATATATTAGTTTTGTAAATAAATAGTCTTCATCTTTTTTATTCTCCGTCTTTCGTACCATGCAAACAACTCAATAAATTTTCACACTCCTATCTTTCATTCACATTCTCTCTCATTCTTAATTTTTCCTTCCTTCCTATTCTCTCTCCCTCCTACCATCATTCTTAATTTTTCCTTCCTTCCTATTCTCTCTCCCTCCTACCAAACATATAATGTCTCAATCAATTTCATGTTCAACAAATATATTTAAAATTGTAACTTATACAATCATTTTAGATTGTATAAAGCCCTCATGCCTTGAATATCATCCTCATGCAAACCCTTGGTGGACCCCGCCGCGATCTGGGGATACATTATAGCCCCCTCAACCGAGCTATGCAAGAGCCCCAGAAGGTGTCCAATTTCATGCAAGGCAACGGTCTCGACATCGAACGCCTCAGGAACCGCACCAATAGCCCAAGGCTCGTCCGCATCGAAGTGCAATCTCCCATCGGTGGGTGAAAACGCGTGGGCCAGAAGTCCACCTGCCCCATCAAATGGATCCCCGTCTCCATGATCTCTCCTTGCGAAGCCCACTACGATATCCGTCTTAGATGATTCTTGGGCCCGAATGAATCTGAAGTGCGTGTGTGAGGCCCAAGTGTTGAACGCCCGGCCCACTGCGGCCATGGCATTGGACGGGGTTCCGGGTAGGAACCTATATGTGAGACGTGACTTGGAGGCTGGCCACTTCGGCTTTCCTGGGAACAAAGCATAGTGAGAGACCGTATGGAGATTATGGTTATTGCCGTCGTTGTTTTTGTGATTGTTGGCGTTTATTTTGCGGCCTGAATGCATTCTTGTTTTGTTATTTACAATATCAGCCACTCCACAACGTGACTTCATCATATTGAATAAGGTTTTTGGGTCTAAGGTTCCAGTTGGTTCGAGATTGTAATTGATTTGGTAAGTTTTAATGGCGGATTCCAAGACATCATCGAAATCGTCATCATTATCGTCTTTGCGTCGACGATCGTCGGCCAGATTAGATTGAGTTTGGATTTGGGTTTTGGTAGGGGTTAAGTAGCCAAAGCGTTGAAGGTAGTTTTTGAGATCACGAATGCCTTGGGCCTTGTCACCCTTTTTACTTCCTTGAAGATCTTTGAGAAACTCAAAAGGTGATGACGAAGTTGATGATTTGATATTGATGATCATGATCATCAAGAGAAAGGTGTACGTGATGAAAAGGGAATGAAAAGATAATAGTTTAGGACCCATTGTGGTGAGCATTCACGTACGTAGAGAATTGTTACTACGTATACGTGAGTACGGCTCAGCAATATTTATAATACACGATAGAATACCCGTTATAGTTTTCTTTTTTTTTTTTTGGTTTTTTTTTTTTAACTCCCTCAACCAAAAAGTTACAGGTCACACACATATTTATACATATATAGCGTGTTAGGTATCCAGTTCGTTTTATTTAAGCCTTTGAACTTTTCAAGTGTACACCACATTAATTATTCCTATAATATATTTAGTTTGACTTGGTCAAGCTTGTTGGTTTTCGCTGATTTGTATTTATAATATTTCAAGTTTTGATTCTAGTTTAGATTATTTAGTTCAAATTAGTCCGGTTGTTTTATTTATAATTTCTAACTTTTCGTTACTGATCTAGAATTAGATAATTATTTTTTCGTTATTATTTAAACAAGATGGGCTGAGATTTGCTGTCTCATTTTGCTGTCTCTCATTTGATGTCTCATCCACTCAAATGTAGGCAACTTAGTACAAAATATAATATTAATTAAACTAATTAAATTTTTTTTAAAGATGATAGTTACTAAATGCTGATGTCTAATTTTAAATATGAATGAAATAATAAAGTGAGATATCATATATCAGTCCAAACAAGACAATATAACATATTATACATAACAAATTTTTGTGCTACCACACAATAATAAATGGAATGATCGATAGTTAATCCATGACACATAATTAAGTAAAAAATGAAAAGAATAAATTGTTACAATGACTAACATATATATATCTTGTGTAATGTCTTCAAACGACGACGTTGTATAGAGCATTAATGCCTTGAATATCATCCCCGTGTAAACCTTTGGTGCTTCCCGCTCCAATCTGGGGAAACATGATAGCCCCCGCAACCGAGCTATGCTGCAGCCCAAGAATGTGTCCTATTTCATGCAAAGCAACGGTCTCAACATCAAAAGCCCCGGGAACAACGCCTACGGCCCAAGTCTCATCGGCATCGAAGTGCAATCTCCCATCGGTGGGTGAAAACGCATGGGCCAGTACTCCACCGGCGCCATCAAAGGAGTCCCCGTCTCCGTGATCCCCTCTCTCGAAACTGACCCTTAAATCGGCCTTAGCATAGTCTTGGGCCTGGACAAAGCTGAAGTGAGTGTTGGAGGCCCAAGTGTTGAAGGCCCGGCCCACTGCGGCAGCGGCTTCCGACGGTGTCCCGGGGAGGAACCCGTATGTCAGTTTGGATTTGGAGGCTGGCCACTTTGGTTTTCCTTCGAAGAAAGAGTAGTGAGAGACTGTATGGTAGTGGTGGTGGTGCTGGTGGTTGTCGGGGTGGGCCCTTTTCTTGCCTGAACGCATTCTTGTTGTGTTGTTATTTACGATATCTGCCACTCCACAACGAGGCTTCATCATGTTGTATAAGGTTTTGGTGTCTAGAGTTCCAGTTGGTTTGAGGTTGTAATTGGTTTGGTAAGTTTTAATAGCGGATTCCAAGAGATCGTCGAAATTATCATCATGATCAGCTAGAGAGTGAGTTTGGGTTTGGATTGGGGTTTTGGTGTGGTTATTAGAGGGTAAGTAGCCAAAGTGTTGAAGGTAGTTTTTGAGATCACGAAGGCCTTGGACCTTGTCACACGCACCTTTCTTACATCCTTGAAGTTCTTTGAGAAACTCAAAAGGTGGTGACGAAGTTGATGACTTGATATTGATGAGCATGATCATCATGATGAGAAAGGTGTACGTGAAAAGGGAATGAAAAACTAATAATTTAAAAGCCATATTTGATGAGTAAGGAAATTGATTTTACCATGTACTACGTAAAGAAGTAGCTAATACTTCACAACTACTTTGGTATGTAGTTTATGGTTTTCGGCAATATTTATAATAGAAACTAGTCATAGGTTATAGCATATGAACTTTCGTGGCCATTTCTTTATGTTTCACACTTGTCAATATCGGTATATATATAATATATATGGTTAAATATAATAATAGTCCGGTTAAATATAGTAACGATCCTAAATTAGATTCAGCATATCACTTTGCTCTCAGAATTTTCAGCTTACATACTATACAATTGTTATAGCAATAGTTCATTCGTCACAAACTGTTAGTTTTTAACAGAAAATAGTTATAGACAAAGTATATAATTGGGTTATAACAAAGTATATAATTGGGCATTATTTGATCCTATGAGTCAGAATCTCGTTTTTAGCCATAATTAGTAAGTTGTATGTTTTGTACAATACTCATTTATGTTAAAAAATTTAACAGTTTAAGAAAAAAAGTCATTGTTTGTATAAATCTTTGTAATCTACCGTGCAAAATTAAAATTTCAGAATTTTATTTTTTACCATAATTATCAAACATTGTGCTCTGTAATGATTTATTTCTATTAACTATTTAACTGTTTGTGATAAAAAGATCATTGTTGCAATAATTATATAATTCAAGAACTATTGCTATATAAGTTCAAAAATTTAGGATGACAAAGTATACTATAAGTATAATTTAGGACTATTAATATAATTAAACCTAACATATATGACTTCTAGAGTACTATGATTATCAGACTGAGAAATATGATGATGAAACAAATAAATAAGAGGGCAAATTCTTAACCACTTTCGGTGCGTATTATTGTTATTATATTAAATTAAGCTATTTTCTTTTCAAACCGTCAAACATCGACCAAACAAGAGGACTATTACTCCCCCCCACCCCCAATAACGAAAAAAAAGTTAGTAGACAATAATGGAGTTGGACATTGGTAGATAATTAAATGCAAGAGTATATGTGAAATCATATATAACGAACTGCTCCCAGCCAATTGAACTAAAAACGATTAATGCATGCATGTTACGTAGCGAATAAATAGGTTTAGAGTATGAATTAGTTAATTAATAGAAAATTAAAAGTACATTATACATATGTTAACTATGAATTACTATAGTACTTTACAAATTAATTAATAAATGAGCCGAGCAAGTATCATATATAAGACAATATAATATCAAGATTGCATTTGTGTCGAGCTGGCGTCATTATCCGAACAAAAAATGTGTCAAACTCAATCGTGGATAGTGGTGATCACTAACAGTAGTTGCAGAAGAGTCAAGACTGTTCGTTATATTGATCTTTTTTTTCTATACCCTAAAAATTCAACGAAGAATTCAAACTTAGCATCCTATAATCCGTTAATTAATCCAAAAAATGAGGAGAGACCTAGAAGAAACTAACGATGACTAATCATATAAACGTGGAACTCTTGTTTTTCATGCTATATAATTCGCGTCCTTAATCAGCGGATTTTGTTACGAAGTAGTATAGTACTACATTTAATGAGGAAATGCAAGCTTCGTGGGCCAACTAATCGTTGTTCGTCGTTAGTGCTCCACTTTGAACTATGATTGGACATCAAGAACAAGACATCATATATATATATTGCATACTCACAATACTATATATAACTTGTTTAAAGATAAATTTATCAAACTGATTATAATGTCAATTTTAGTAACAGTACTAGAAAATATATTCAATAACGTCAACTTCGACCTATGATTAGCCTACATTTATTGAGTTTTTATTGGTCGGGCCTCTAGATGGTCCGTCGTATATATAATGTATACGTATGTATAAATATGATATGTATAGAAGTCTATAGTATGCTTAATATAGAATATTCCTTAGTATCGTTAATAGTAACAATGGAAAATGGAAAGGAAACTGTTATCAAAAGATTAAAAGATAGAGTAATATACAGTTCACACCATTATATAACTGTTTTACACGAAGTCTTTTAATCTGACATATGAATAGTGATCAAGTAAAAGCATGGCAAAAAAAGACATTCATAGAGCTAGGGCTGACAATTCGTGTTATCGTGTCGTGTTCGGGTCGACACGATTACGACACGACACAGTAACACCTAACCCGAACACGACACGATTAATAAACATATCAAAAATTTAAATCCGAACACGACACAATTAATACACGTATAACACGACACGATACGTGTAACCCAATAAACGTGTCATGTGTCATATTATGACCCGTTTGACACGATTATTCAAAATTGACACGATTATTCTAATTTAACACGATTATGCACTACTTAATTTAATTTCACTCCTATAAATACGCTTAGAATTAATCAAAATCACGTTTAATATATTAATATATTAATAATTGTGTCGTGTTGACACGACACGAAAATGACACGTTTAATTAAACGGGTTACACAGGTCATTTTCGGGTTAAGCAGGTTGATCTGAAACCCATCCGTTTATTATACGTGTTATACGTGTCAACCCGAAATTGATACGAAAATTAAATGGGTCACCCAAACCCATTTATTTCGTGTCGTTTTCGAGTCGTATCGTCGTGTCGTGTAGAAAATTGCCAGCGCTACATAGAGCTCTCATATTCATCCCCATTAGAACGTACGTAGCAGTTAAATTTGGTTAAAAATATTTGAATTTCGATCGTTATTTACGTTGACAATACTCTGATCATTTCAAAAGTTGGATCAAGGCGTTTGAGTTAGTCTAATTAGGTAAGTAGTGAAATAATAATGGTAATGGTAATAGTAATCAGAATAGAATGAAAAAAGAATAGTAATGTAATTATGTTATTTGGTTAGAGTAATAAAATTAATAACTGAATAGACATTCTTATATTTGGTTAACTGTGAAAAGGAATAGAATTAGTTATACCCTTAAGCTTAAAATGAATATTTTAAGTATTTTAAATTATATTTAGCATTCAATTATGTTATTAATTAAATTATTATTTTATTAAATTATTTACATTTAGCATTATTTTGATTTATTAAATTATTTTATTAATTATTTTTATTAATTAAATGATTATTTTATTGAATTATTTTACATTTAGCATTATTTTATTTTATTATTTCATTAAACTATTTTATTAATTATTTTTTCATAAATTAAATTATTTTACATTTAGCATTATTTTACTTTATTTTATTATTTTATAGATTTTTTTATTAATTAAATGATTTAATTAAATAGTATTCCATTCTACCTTATTTCACCCAAGATTAGTTGGAATAGAATTCCACCATATTTCTTTCCAATGGAAAAGCTTTTCTTATTTAGACTTTCTAACCAAACAATGGAATTTGATCATTTTGGAACTGTTTCCTTTCCATTACTCCCAATCAAACGGGGCCCAAAAAGTTTAAACATAAAGCATCTTGTTGGAAGATTCCTAGTTGAAATGAAAAGTCTCCCAGTTAATGACAGCCTTAACCGATTGATAATATTGAAGTACTCACTACAAAGAATAAGATTTTCGCCGACGCATTGAAACGCCGGTAAAAGTATTCAAAAATGTGTCCGTAAATGTCTTCTGACTTTTACCGACGCAATTTTTCATCGAACGCCATCGTCAACGAAAAACTGTAGCTAAAAGTCACTTACTGACGAAAAATGACGCATCGACAAAAGTATTTTTTGCCGACGCATCACTAGCTTATACCAACGCGTGTGTTGCATCAACAAAAATCTTGTGTCAGTGAAAATGTGGCAACTTTAGAGTCATCGGTTAACCATTCACTGACGCAAAATATGCGTCGGCAAATCTCACACTTTTACTGACGTTAAAATGTGTCAGTAAAAAGAAAAATTAATAATTAATTTTTTTGAATTTAATGAAATTTTTGCCGACACACTAGCATTTATGCGTCGACAAATACTTTTGCCGACGCACTAGCATTTATACGTTGACAAATGTTTTATTAAATTTAAAAATTAATAATAAATAATTAGAAGTTTTAATAATTGATAAATAATGTAATATTATATATAACTAATTCATATAATAATGGTTTATAAAAAAAATAATTTTATTATAGAGTAAAAATGATAAAAATGGTTCGTAAGTTTATAATATAAATAAAGAAAAAAAAATAAACTACATCCCATGAGGCGGAGGTACCAGTTGGATGTTGAGGCCGTTGATGCTGACTTATCATATCAACCCTTGAAATAATCACTGTTATATTTGAAAGCACTGTTGTATTTGAAAGAGACAAAAAATCTAGAAAATAATAAGAAGCAAAAACAATAAATAAAATGCTAAAAAAAACCATATCTATTATTTTAAAAATGGCCAAAAATAAAGACACACTCAACATATTTTTCTAGAAACAAAGTAGTGATAAAAAGTAATAACGAAGCAGAACATTGACAAAAAAAAATAACCAATACACTAAAACACAGCTTTCGTTGGCCTGCAAGGAAGATAGGTGCAAGACAAATAAAAATTTTGCTTATAAATGATCACTTTATAAGTAAACATACCTTAGCATTGATTTCCAAAGACTTGAGATAGAGCTCATTACTAGGATCCTAGAACAAGTTCCACCAAATAAACTTTTCCTAGACTCGAAGTTAGACCTATCAAAAAAAGTATACTGAGAAAAAAAAAAAGTAAAATTAAAACAATAAAAAAGTCATTAAATATTACTAGTTTTCTCCTTTTAAAAAAAGTCATCAAATATTACTTTTTCTCCCCCCCCCCAATGTAGTTCACATTCAAATAAAATATTTCAACTTTTAGCAAAAAAAAAAAAAAAAAAAGGATACATTGCAACTATCTAGAATTACAGGACAACAAGCAGTGACAAGCACAATAAATATGCTTATATGCATATATATATATATGTATATGTGTGTGATGCTCCTATATATATATATAAAACTATCTAGTCTATGTTTTTGTTGGCTTCATTAGTTCCACACATTATAGACGAATGACACCCTGTATAACAAGACAAATATCCTTTTTTTTTTTTTTTTCTGAAAGGGACAAATATCCTTTTTTGAATGTCAAAAAATATCAAATATTAAAAAATATTACTTAAGAAAAATAACACAAAATAACGTTAGGATATAAACTCCTATAATATGCTTTACTGAATTTAACTCTTATTTCCTATAATAACAGAATGCATGTTTAAACCCTATGTTCCATAAAATAATAGCCTTGGAATAACTTCCCTTGAAATTGACTAAAAAATTCAGCGTACTAATTAATTTACAAAATCCTACTTAATTGCCCATGACCTCTTAAAGTATCCACTTGCTATGAATCATTGCAAATGCAGTAAATAATAAGCTTGAAATTTGAGACATCTAGAAGTTCCAAGGCCCCACACGCACATCATATATATACACAAATATGAATCAACACAAACACTGGCAGAGTAACTAGGCTCCCAATAAACCTAAAAATAAAATTTAATAGACTTTTCTTATAACAAACACATTATGGCCCATAGAATCCCATATCTGTATGAACATATAATAACAAAATATATTAAAATATATCTCTAACACAAGGAAAATCCACAAGAATCCAACTAGGTATTTAAAGAGAGAAAAAAAAAAGACAAATAAAAAGTTCCTCCAAAATTATAAAGAAACGACTAAAAAACTAAGCTTGAACCTATAGGATAGGTCAATGATAAGAAATTGACAAAAACTAACTCAAAAAATCATTATCTTAATCCTATCAAAACATTGATATCTTAATCCTATCAAAACATTGATATCTCTCTGTGCTTACTGTACTATCTTCTCTAAATTCTAGTGACTGAGTTTTTTTTCTTTTCTTTTTTTGAGAGGGGGGAAGTCCATCAGGCATGCAGAGAGAAATCATTAATAAAATAAAACAACATACAATTACGTGAGTTCAAAGTTACAATCGACAATAGACCCATTCACCAGAATTAGACCGCACAATTAACGGAATTACACTAGAATCAATAACACCAAACAAATTAAAATAATCTTCCCATTTGGCCACATTATGGGCAAAAATAATTCCATGGGCATTCAAGCTCATCATCCACGAGAGCTGAGATCACCCACCTGTGAATCACCTTCGAAGATGCAGTAGCTCCAGCTAGCAGAGATTGCAAAGACCACAGCAAGACGAGTTGCCATAGCTTCTCCAAGTGAGGGATTATTCACCGAGAGTTTTTCAATTTTAATGAGACCCAACAAAATATACCCATGGAACTAATTCCCAAATCATTACCAACACATCTACAATTAGAATCAGTATCCACCCCCAAATAAAATAGATATATGATCCCAAATCAACATACACTCTTTCACCATTAGAATTAGTATCCACGAATATATATATATATATATATATATATATATATATATATATATATATTGTAATCAAGCAAGCAATTAGTATAATTATTAAAACTTATATCGTTCATCCAAATCATAATAGTACCCAAAATTAAAGATCAAAGTACATATACAGACATTTTACTCAAATCAAAACAAGGGAGAAGGGTGAGCAGGGCCCTCATGATCTGTGCGCACTTGTAATGGGCATGAGCTGGGTTTTTGGTTAAGCAAGGACTGGTTTCATGTATAAATGTTATAAATATTTTTTAACCCAAAATTAAAGATCAAAGTAGAGACATCTTACCCAAATCAAAATATGGGAGAAAGGTGAGAGCTTTCAAGAATTGGGGAGAGTCGGGGTGAGCTGGGTGCCTCGGGTTGGAGATAGGTGAAGCAATTCGTGCAAGTTGTGGGTTTCATCAGTGCACGCAAGCTGGGTTCCATCGTTGAAGCGAGGCTGGCCTTCGCAAGCTATTGAGTGAGTTCACACAAGATAAGGGTGCGGGTTAGGTTCCTTCGCTGAGCAAGGCCTGGCCGCGAGTGAAAGGACGGTGTGATAAGATCTGGCTTGTGGCAACTGGGTGATGATTCCCTCTCTAATGAAAAGTTTCCCTCCTTCTGAAAAGTTTCCCTCTTTCTGAAATGTCTCATCCCTCTTTTATTTTTAGATTTTGTTTCAAATTTATTCTTTCAATTTTGTGAAAAGTCGATTTGTTAAGAATGATTTTTTTTAAAAAAAAAGAAGAATGATTTTGGGTTCCTTATTTTTTTTAAATCCGAAATTTGTATTCCCTCTCTTTTTCGGATTTTGTGTTTTCTTCTAAAATTGTTAAAATGGAAATTTGATTTTCCCTTCAAAAAAAAAGAAAAAAGAAATCTTATTTTAAAGGGCGCGTCTACAATAGGGGTGCCCCTACGTAGGGTCCTGTCTATTCACCGTTGGATGGGAATCTGTATATAAATAGATTCTCCACAGATTCTCGTTATTCCCCACAGATTCTCATCCAACGATAATTAAGGCATGACCTTACGTAGGGATGCCCCTACCGTAGCCATCCCCTATTTTAAAATGCAAGTTTGAAGGTATATTAAAATAACGTGGAATAGTTTACATATTTAAATGATAACTAGAACTAGAACTCTAACAATAGGAATAACATGTAGATTTTTTTAAAAAAACAAAACATGTAGATTTTAAAATGCCATAGTACTTTCTTTTTCCAAAAAAAAAAAAATGTCATGGTACTTACATTGTCATTGACTCTCCTAAAAATATCATTTTTAAGAAAATGCACAAAAAATTATTTAAGCAAAATCCTTTAATAACAAAAAAATTCATTTAGAAAAATGTCAACTCGAATTTGACACGTTTAGTAAATAGGTTATATGGGTCAACCTGAGCATAACAAGAACTCGTTTATTGAAAACCTAAACCTGCTAATTTTTGTGGGTTTCAAGTTTTATTATCGTGTCATGTCATATCACAAATTGTCAGCTCTATTGTCTTCCCAATGTGGAAGGTCCTAGTTCGAATTCTCCTACCACAGTTAAAAAAAAAACATAATCTAGGTCAAAATAGCTTATTTGATTACTTGGACATCAATTTCAACATAACTGAACTCTAACTAGCTTATTCTAAGTCACTGAGGTGCAAATAAGCTACTAAGACCTTAGCTTTGGGATAACAGGTCCAAGTGGACTCATGTTTTTAAAAGGCACTTGGACCTCGATTTATGCAAAATAATGGTCTAAGGAGATCATTTAATTAGTTAGACCTTGGTTTCTACATGACTGAGATCCAAGGAGTGATATGTGCCAGTACCTTTATATAGTAGCGAGTGTGTTAATGATATATATATAAGTTTAAAATATATAAACGGCTTCGAATGTTTTAGCAGAGACCCTTAATAAGAAAGCTAAAATGACATCAGTTTAGCCTTTCTTTTTACAGGTTAATTTAAACTGAAATCTATGGCATCTTGCTTATTAAAAAATAAGTTTTGTAAAAAAAAATATTAATTTCAAAGATACATATCCAACCTATATATATGTGGTTAAATAATACCATTTTCGTTTATGTGTGTAGGTGAATTTACTATTATCAATAGATCTTTACCCACACAAATTACAATTATGTGAGGTTAAATTTTACAATCCTACCACCATATAATATGTGGTTAATTTTTATGTAGGTAAAAAGAACGAGTCAGTGCCACATGAGCAACAAAAAAAAAAAAAAAAGGCATAATAAATTCCTGCCAACAAGTAAAAATAAAGAATAAATATGTAGATATTAAAAAAATAAAAAAATACTCGGTTTTTCAAATGTATAGATAATAAAAAAAGTAAAAATTTATTAACTTTTGCCAATGCAAAAAACCGTTGGCAAATGTATAGCTAATAAAAAATAAAAAAATTCTCAACTTTTGCCGATGTAAAAGAGCATCAGTAAATTTATTGAAAAAAGGCTAGACTTTTGCTGATGCAAAAGTGCGTTAGCATATGTATAATAATAAAAAATAAAAAAAATGTATGGTACTTTTGCCGACGCAAAAGAGCGGCAAATGTATAGATAGTAAAAAATAATAAAAAAAAATGCGTGCTCTTTCTCTCTGTGAGAAATATTTTTTAGGATAACCCTTTGTCGACGCAACGTTAAACACGCGTCGGTTAATAGTATTTCAGTTTTTATCTAAAAATAAATACGTGCTCAAAATTTACTTTTCGCGAGAATTTTTTTTTT